>VDFB02090636.1:0-30459 GCA_007258455.2 Sequoia sempervirens
AAGAAGCATGAACAAGCCAAAAATGAATATGTGGTGTTGGATGAGATTCCAAAAATAATAATTCCAGTGGTACCTAATTCTCAACAACAAGTTATCCCACAGACTCCTGCAAGTGTTGGGTGTTCTACAAGGATAACTAAACCTCCAGAAAGATTTTTTCCATCATTATATTATATATTATTAACTAATTTTGGTGAGCCTAAAGGTTATGAAGAAGAAATGCAGGTAGATACCAAAAAGTAGTGGGAGCTAGGAATGAAAGAGGAAATGGATTCCTTTCTATATAATAAGACTTGGGACTTAGTGTTACAATTGCATGCAAGTAAAAGAGAATTGTCAAATAAATGGGTTTATAGGTTGAAGGAAGAATATGGAGGCAAGAAAAGATATAAGGATAGACTCATGGTAAAAGGTTTTGCACAGAAAAAAGGTATAGATTTTGATGAAATATTTTCTCCAATTGTAAAGATGACTTCTATTAGAACTATTCTAAGTCTTGTGGCTGTAGAAAACTTGCATCTTGAATAGCTAGATCTGAAAACAATATTTCCCATGGGGATTTGGAAGAGGAAATATACATGCAGCAACCATAGGTATAGGAGGTCAAGGATGAGGAATTTGTGTGCAATCTAAAGAAGAGTTTGTATGGTGTGAAGCAAGCACCTCGGAAATGGTATTTGAAATTCGATAGTTTTATGGTTGAACAAGCTTACAAAAGATGTCATTCTGATTATTGTGTTTATTTTAAGAAATTGGGTAATTGCAGCTATATATAAATCCTATTGCTTTATGTTGATGACATGCTTGTTTCTAGGTCTAACATGCAACATATTAATGAAATTAAGCAGAAATTAGCAAATTCATTTGCTATGATGGATTTGAGTGTAGCAAATTAATCCTTGGTATGAGGATCACACAAGACAAGAGAAATAGAAAATTATTTTTGTTTCAAAGTGAGTATGTATGTAGAGAAGGTGTTGAAAAGGTTTAACATGCAAAATGAAAAAGTAGTTAGTACACCTTTGCGTAGCCATTTTGATTTCAATAAGGAGATGTTTCTAAATACACAAGAGGAGGAAGACAAAATTTCTAAGATACCATGTGCATCAGCAATTGGTAGCTTGATGTATGCAATGGTATGTACACTTGGCTAGATATTACACATGCAGTGGGAGTTGTGAGTAGGTATATGACCAATTCGGGAATGGAACGTTGGAATGTGGTAAAATGGATTCTCTGATATTTGAGAGGTACTATTTCAAAGAAACTATGTTTTGGAGGAACAAATTTTGCTCTAAAAGGATATGTTGACTTTGATATGATAGTTGATATTGATAGCAGGAGGAGTACTACAAGGTATGCTTTTACTGTGGTTGGTACTACAGTTAGTTGGGTTTCAATTCTACAAAATTTTGTTGTGCTTTCAACCACCGAAGTTGATTATGTTGCTGCTATGGAAGCTAGCAAGGAGGTGATTTGGTTACAATGTTTTCTAGAAGAATTGGGCCAACAACAAGAAGATACACCTTTATACACTGATAGCCAAAGTTCCATTCATCTTGCTAAGAATTTAGTTCTGCATTCAAAAACTAAGCACATACAACTCAGATACCACTTCATCTTATCAATTTTGGAGGATGGACAATTGAAGCTGGAGAAAATTCACACAAGTGAGAATCCTACAAATATGTTCACAATGGAAGTTACACAAGAGAAACTGATTTCCTCATAAAAAAATTTTGGCCTTCACGACTGATAATGGTGGATATAAGAAACTAGCCAGACTTGTAATCTAGTAGGAGCTACAAGTGAAGTGGCAATGTCCAGGATCAGTCTCCAAGTGGGAGAATGTTTGGTGTGGAGCCTGATCAGTCTCCAAGTGGGAGATTATTGGTATGTGGTAATTGATCATCCAAATATTGTACACTCCTAACGTATCCTCGTTGGGGTTTAGGGTCAGGCCTGGCTCCAAGCGGGGATTTGGGGCCGGTAGCCCCCGATAGTGGGGGTTTGGGGGCAGTAGATCCCAATAGCGGGGTTCAGGGGCACAACCCCCAAAAAAAATTTCCATTAACACGTCAAGGTTTTCCTATTAACATTTTAAATGAAAAATGACTTTGTAAAACACTTATTCTAGAAGCTTCTAAAAAGCTTGTTATAAGTGGCTAGGATGTAAGTTGTGATGTGTGTGATTTGTGAGATTGTAATCTATTTTAGACTGGATAATAAAATCATTGGGTGACTGATTTTTTTTGTATGTAGCCCATATTGGGTGAACCATGTTAAAATTTTGTGTTGATCTATTTTGTGTTATTCTTCATTGTTATTTATGGGTTATTAATTTGCATATAATTGTTAATATTTATTGCTCCAATCTACTTGAACCCTAACAACTAATATCAAAGTTATGTGTATTTCAATTGATTGGCAGGAAACCTCTAGATTTGAGAGCCTGGATCAATGGAAGAAGGAAAATTCAAGGTTGAAAAGTTCAACAACTAGAAATATCAATTATGGAAGATGTAGATGGAAGATTATTTGTATCAAAGGATCTATGGCAACCATTGCAAAGAAAAACAAAGAAAGATGCTACGATGTCCAATGAAGAATAGGATATTCTAGATAGAAAGTCATTGGGAACCATTTGGTTGTGCCTAGCACCATCCGTGGCATTCAATATAATAGAAGAAAAGACAACAGAGGATCTCATGGAAGCTTTGGCTAAATTATATGAAAACCCTCAGCCTCAAATAAGGTATTTCTCATGAAGCATTTGTTTAACCTAAAAATTATTGAAGGTGGATCTATGACAGATCATTTAAATGAATTTAATATGATTACCAATCAGTTAACTTCTATAAAAGTGAATTTTGATGAAGAGGTGAGGGCTCTCTTGATTTTATGTTCTTTGCTAGAAAGTTGGAATAGCTTGGTAATAGTTGTAAGTAACTCTGTCTTTGGTTCCAATACATTGAATTTGATGATGTTGTTGGTGTTATCCTTAGCGAGGAAATGTGACAGAAAAGCACATGTGAGAGTTCAACATCGGGTAATGCTTTTACTATATAGAATAGGGGAAGAACAAAGGAGAGAGGAAAATTCCCAACAAATCATGGAAATTCACAAGGGAGTTTGAAGAAAGGCAGATCTAAATCCAGAGGAAGAATGGATTGTTAGCACTATGGGAAGCCAAGACAATTGAAGAAGGATTGTTGGTCTTAAAAGGGAAAACAAGGAGATGAAAAACATGATGACAGTAAGAAAGCTAATGTTGCAAGTAATAAATTGCAGGATGCTTTAATTTCATGTTTAGATAATGCTAATGATTCCTAGGTAATAGATTTAGGGGCTTCATTTCATGCCACACCCAATAGGAAATATTTTGTAGATTATGTTCAAAGTGATTTTGGACATGTATATTTGGGTGATGATGAACCTTGTTAGATTGTTGGAAAATCAAAGATAAAAATCAAGTTACATAATGGAAAGGAATGGTTGCTACAGGAGGTAAGGTATGTTCCAAATTTGAGAAGGAATTTAATTTCTACAGGACAACTTAGTAGTGAAGGTTGCATAGTTACCTTTTCAGACAAAGTCTAGAAGATCACTAAAGGTGCATTAGTAGTAGCTAAAGGTGACAAGGCATGCACTTTGTATCTGTGTACTGGTAATATTTATTCTACCTTAGCTACTATAGAAATAGTTGCTACTGAGATAGTTATAGCACTTGCTGCATTGACAAAAACTAAATTGTGGCACCATAGACTTGGACACATGAGTGAGAAAGGGATGAAAATCCTTCACTCCAAAAAGTTTCTACTAAGTCTAAAGCAAATTGACTTAGAGTTTTGGGAAAATTATGTTTATAGAAGATAGAAAAGAGTTTGATTTCTCAAAGTTGGGAAAGAGAAGAAGAATGTGAGAAATTAGAGTTTGTGTATTTAGATGTATGGAGACCAACTCAAGTATGTTCTCTTGGTGGGTCTTGTTATTATGAGCTACTTTTATTAATGATGCAACTAGGAAAACATGGGTGTATTTCCTAAAATAAAAACTTGAAGTATTTTAAACTTTTTAAATGTGGAAATATTTGGTTGAGAATGAGATAGGAAAAGAGTTGAAGTGTCTCGGATCTGATAATGGAGGCGAGTATTGCAGCAGAGAATTCAAAAATTGCTACTCATACAACGAAATCCATAGGTAGAAAATGGTTATTGGAACCCCACAAGAAAATGGTGTGTCTAAGAGGATGAATAGGACCATTATGGAGCATGCAAGGAGCATGAGATTGTATGTTGAACTACCCTTATAGTTTTGGGAAAATGTTGTACATACCATTGTTTATTTAATAAATTGGGGACCTTCAAATCCTTTGGATGGTGGCATTCCAGAGGAGGCACATGGATGGGTAAAAAGGTAAGCTATTCATTTTTTAAAACCTTTGGTTGTGAAGCTTTTGTCCATGTTGATATTGGAAATAGAACCAAGCTTGAGGCCAAGTTTAAAAAATGTACCTTCATTAGATATGGAGTAGATGAATTTGGTTGTCAGTTATGGGATTATGAAAATCATAAAATCATTAGGAGCAGAGATGTTATATTCAATGAGAATTTGATGTATAAGGATCAACTGCAAGAAAAGAAGCATGAATGAGCCAAAAATGAATATGTGGTGTTAGATGAGATTCCAAAAAATAAAATGCTAGTGGTATCTGATACTTAGTAACAAGTTATCCCATAGACTCCTGTAAGTGTTAGACATTCTTCAAGGATAACTAGAACTCCAAAAAGATTTTCTCCATCATTATATGGGTATGTGCAAGATCATGATGGGCCAAAAAGTGGCGATATGATGGGTATGTGTAGGGTATGTGGTTGATGACTTTTTTTTACCCAAAATTAATGAAACGAAAAGGGTTTTTAAAGGAGGAATCTCATATTTCACAATATAAATTATTCTTTACTTTTAAAGATTTAATAAATAATTATTATTCATTTTTATTTGAATTACGACTAAATTCTTGATTAATAGGATCATTGAAAAACATCTATAGCTTTCAAAGCGATATCACATTTTTGAATCCAGATATGTCACATTCTATGCTTTGTATACTATAGGATTAAAAATGAATTTCATGAAGTTTTGACCAAGTTAAGGTGGTCCAGGACATATGAGTTTTATATTTTTTAAAAAGTTGTAATAAAAAATTCATAATTAATTGTTTACTTGGAAAAAATTACAAAAATATGCATCACGTAGACATGAGTCCTCTACTTGCTTATCTAAAATCTTATAAAAAAAATGGTATCATTTTATTGTGGTTAAGTGGTGGGGAGACACCTACTTCTTCTTTTTCCACTGAAATTTACAGAATTTTTCACCAAATAAGATTTTTGTTTTTTTAAGAAATAAAGCCTAGTAGTTTAGAAACTACATTCAATTTACTATAGATTCTATTCTTACATATTTTTGAAATAATATAGATAACTTATTCAATTTTTTACGTCAAGTTGCCTAACTCTGATTTTTTTGAATTTTTCACCACTTAAGGGCCTATTTTTTCCATGATGATCCTGCACATACCCATATTCTATATTATTAAGTGATTATGGTGAACCTGAAGGTTATGAAGAAGCAATGCAGGTGGATACCAAAAAGCAATGGGAGCTAGGCATGAAAGAGGAAATGGATTCCTTGCTATAGAATAAGACTTGGTATTTAGTCCAATTGCCTGTAGGTAAAAGAGAATTTCCAGATAAATGGGTTTACAGATTGAAGGAAGAAGATGGAGGAAAGAAAAGATATAAGGCTAGACTTGTGGTAAAAGGTTTTGTACAGAAAAAAGGTATAGATTTTGATGAAATATTTGACTTCGGTTGTAAAGATGACTTCTATTAGAACTATTCTAAGTCTTGTGGTTGTAGAAGACTTGTATCTTGAACAACTAGATGTGAAAACAATATTTCTCCATGGGGATTTGGAAGACGAAATATACATGCAGTAACCATAGGGATATGATGTCAAGGGTAGGCAGGAATTTGTGTGCAGGTTAAAAAAGAGTTTGTATGGCCTGAAGAAATTACCTCAGCAACATGGTATTTGAAATTTGATAGTTTTATGGTTGAAAAAAATTACAAAGGATGACATTTTGATTATTGTGTTTATTTTAAGAAATTGGGTAACGGTAGCTATATTATCCTATTTCTTTATGTTGATGGCATGCTTGTTGTTAGGTCTAACATGCAACATATTAATGAACTTAAGTAGAAATTAGAAAATTCATTTGCTATGAAGGTTTTGGGTGCAGCAAAACAAATCCTTAGTATGAGGATTACACGGGACAGGAAAAATAGAAAATTATTTTTGTCTCAAAGTGAGTATGTAGAGAAGGTGTTGAAAAGGTTTAACATGTAGAATGAAAAAGTAGTTAGTACACCTTTTCCTAGCTATTTTAAGTTGACTAAGGAGATGTGTCCAAAGACACAAGAGGAGGAAAACAAAATTTCTAAGATACCATATGCATCAGCGATTGGTAGCTTGATGTATGCAATGGTATGTACAAGGCCAAATATTGCACATGCAGTGGGAGTTGTCATCAAGTTTATGAGCAATCCAGGAATGGAACATTTAAATGTGGTAAAATGGATTCTTTGATATTTGAGAGGTACTACTTCAAAGAAACTATGTTTTGGAGGAAAAAATTATGCTCTAAAAGGATATGTTGACTCTGATCTGGTGGGTGATATTGATAACAGGAGGAGTTCTTCGATGTATTCTTTTAATGTGGTTAGTACTGTAGTTAATTGGATTTCAAGGTTGCAAAAGGTTGTTGTGCTTTCAACCACTAAAGCTAAGTATGTTGCAGCTACAGAAACTAACAAGGACATGGTTTGGTTACAATGCTTTTTGGAGGGATTGGGCCAATGAAAAGAAGATAATCTTTTATACACTAATATCCAGAGTGACATTCATCTTGCTAAGAATTCAACTCTGCATTCAAAAACTGAGCACATACAGGCTCTCAAATACCACTTCATCTTATCAGTTTTGGAGGATGGAAAATTCACATGAGAGTCCTGCAGATATGTTCACAAAGGAAGAACTACATGGGAGAAACTGATTTCCTCATCAATTTTTGTTGGCCTTCACAACTAATAATGGTGGATATAAGAAACCAGCCAGACCTATAATCCAGTGGGAGTTGCAAGCATCACAGTGTCATTGAGGATCAGTCCCCAAGTTGGAGATTGTTTGGTGTGGAGCTTGATCAGTCTCCAAGTGGGATATTTTTTCGTATGTGTTACTAGTCATGCAAATACTGTACACTCATAATGTATCCTCACTGGGGTTCGGGACTAGGTTGAGCCCCGAGCGGGGATTCAAGGGCGGAAACCCCCAACAGTGGGGGTTTGGGGACGTAGCCCCTAAAAAAAAATTCTCATTAGCACATCAAGGTTTTCTCGCTAACACATCAAATTTTTCCCATTAACATGTCAAATGAAAAAATGACTTTGTAAAACCCTAATTCTAGAAGCTTCCAAAAATCTTGTTATAAGCGGCTAGGATGTAAGTTGTGATGTGTGTGATTCGTGAGATTGTAATCTATTTTGCACTGGATAATAAAATCATTGGTTGGCTGAGTTTTTGTGGATGTAGCCCGTATTGGGTGAACCATGTTAAAATTATGTGTGATCTCTTTTATATTATTCTTCATTGTTATTTTTGGGTTATTTAATCTGCATATAATTGTTAATGTTTATTGCTCTAATTTGCCTCAACCCTAACATTCTTCACTCTTCAATCATCATGGAGATAAGGTTTCTTCAATGTTGACCATTGGATCTCTTTCTTCCCAAAGGGAGACATATTTGATGGTATTAGATTCCCCTTTGTCATAAGACATTCTTTAGTGGTTGTGGAGCTACTTCATTATGGGGGACTATGTGGTCTATTTATTTCCCTCTTATGGAGGGAATTTGTAATTGTAATGTATATATGATGGATGTTGTACTTGGGGGTATCATGGAGTCCTCCATCTTTCAACACTTGATTGTATCCACTTGATAATATATTTTCTATCATTTGAAGAGGTATTTTTTCCCATGTTGTTTTTGTCCTTTTATTTTTTTTATGAGAGATTTCATTTGTATTTGTACATGGGTGCCTAAAATGGTCTTGTAGTTGAGACCCATTTTTGCATCTTTGCACCATTTAGATAATAATTGCTTCTCCTTAAGTTGCACTTAAGGGGGGGTGTTGGTGTAAATAAGTAATTTTCCTAACTAGTTATTAGTGTTGTCCTATTTACATGTTAAGTCCACTTATGTCCTAGGCATATTTAAGTTGTTAAGATAAGATTTTGTGTTTTTATATTTTATTAAACTTATTAGAGTCCTAGGTCATTTAATGATGGCTCATGTCATTTAATAATGACTCTAGTCATTTTTTTTTGGTACTTCATCACACCTTGTCTATATAAGCAAGGTTATTATACACTCTTATAACATACCTCATCATCATATTTGATAGATATTAATATCAAGAAAGCTCATTTCTTGCATACTCTCTTGTAGAAGGTTTCCATTGTTTTTGTAGGTGGTATTGGGATAGAGATTTACATATTGAGATGTAAAATTTAATTTTATATAAATATTTTTATAGGGGGGCATATTTATCATAACTCATCTACTTTTTTTGTGCTAATAAATTAAAGTATAGGATGGAAACCAAACTAGTTTTGATTTATATGTAAGTGTGGGAAATTCCCTTAATTGATAGGGTAGAAATGTAGTACTAGGTTATAAAGTGTAACAAAGTGTTGCTTAAGATAATACCCAATGAAAATAAGGAGATACTTTATGTATAGTAGTGTATTTTGAGGGAATATAAAAGAATAAGTTTGAGAGATGGAAATGAAATTACAAATGTGTGAATTATGTTATCCATTTACTAAATGAATCCCCTAGGAAATAAGTACACCAAAATATAGAATAATAATAATAATATATCTATGAATGACAAGTATGAAGGGAGGATTGGATCTAAATGTATTAAGATAATAGAAGTGATAAATCAATAAACCATACTATTTATGTAGAACCAAATGGAAACTAGGTAATGTAAAAGTAAAAATGTTCACAAAAATTTAAAGTAAAATAAAATTTTCCTAAGATGAATCTAGGATAATCCAATAAGATGCATATGTGTATGAAATACTTGGCCTATGTTAATAATGTATTTGAATTTATAGATGATTCAAAATTTAATTAAACTATTATGTGCTAAGTAAACTATTATGTGCTAATTAAACTATTATGTGCTAAGAGGATAACGTGCACTTATCTCTAGGATTGAGGATGAATAAATCTAATGAAGATTCTACAATTCAAATTTCAAGTCCATACATGGCATATCTTTGTGTTTTTTTTTTCATGGATTCTATGTAGACCTGTATAATTTTTTAGAGTAATTTGCAAGTTTTGGGTGCTTCCACAAGTGTAGATCTTCTTTGAAGCCATGGATTTAATCCTAAATTTTGTGCACTTCTACTCGCTAGTTTGGCTAATTTGTTTATCCTTTAATCTATGAAATAGTGATATTTATAAATTCCTTTATAATATAGTCAAATTTCTCAAGGACAAGTCCTCTTAGATCAACTCTCAAGAAGGATTGACTCTATAACCATGTTTAAGGATCAAAGGTAAGCAACCGTAGAGATGTCCTACATGATGATTATACACATTTTAATTCATTTTAATACACCAAGTAAAGTGTTCTAATAATTTCTATGTCATGAAAATAATTCTATAATGACATGATATGAAAAGAATGTCTTTAAATACAAGGATAATGGAATAAATCATGAAAACATGTGTTTATGTGGCTATAGGTCGGAAATGAATGAGCAAGAAAGCCAAATTTTGAATTGGAATTTTAAAATTTTAGGGGTCAAATACATGGGTGTAAATTCTCTCACATGTCCATAAGATTAGCCTAAGACATGAAACTAGTAAAATAAAGGTAGATAATAAATGTAGTGCTATAGATGCAATAATAATCTTAACAAATGAGAAATGTATGGAAATACAAGTTGGTATGAATAAGCTATTGATGAAAGATGTGGGAATGTGTGTAAATGAGTAAGTAAAAGTACAGGGGATTGATGAAAGATGTGGGAATGTGTGTAAATGAGTAAGTAAAAGTACAGGGCACTGAACCTAACTTTAAACAAAATTATACCATTTATTCATATATAAATGTATTAAATCACTTCCTTCAAATAAACATAAAACTGAATGAAAATAGATATGAAGTGCAAATTTCACCATTACAATTGTAAAAAATAAAGAACACATTCTTTAATAAACTAAATGAATTATAAATCATTAATTCATGATACATTTTCCACACTTTTTAAAATATTGTGAATTTATACATATTGAAAATATGTTTTTGATTAGATAAGCAGGGTTTTGAAAGGGCCGTGACCCTTGTATAAAGAGAAAGGAAGAGCAATAAGCACACAACAAAGAACAACCAAGCATAACTATGGAAGGACTACATAAAACAAAGCATTACAAAGCATGAAACACCACCCAACCAACACTAAGTCATGGTGGTTTAAAACACTGTTCCAAAGATTTTTGTTGTATCATAATACACAAATTTCTTTGCACAAATTTTTCCCTTTTTTCCTTACAGGGAGAAGACACAAGACCACTTACAAAACCAACTTCCAACCCCAAAGTTTCAATAGAGGAGTCCAACATCAGTAAAAAGGAATTTTCATTAAAAACTTAATTCTAAAACTCCACAAAAGTAATGTAATCCTCCACAAAATCTGGTATCTTTTCATTTTTCTTCCAAACAAAGTATTGTTTTTTAATTACTAAACAAGTAATGAAAACATGACCCACTTTACCACAAGAATTGCAAATTTGAAAATGTATTACCTTAAAAAAATTCATTAATTGCAACGGTCAATAATCCATGCTTCCAACACCTTATAATGTCAATAATATAAACAAATCACTCTACAAATATAAGCATAGCGCAAGAGAAATTACATAAAGTTGACCCAGAAATAGTTAAATGATTAATTAAAACAGTACTAACTGTCCCAGTAAACAGCTTTCAGATATACTGTATTCATATCCCTACGTGGTCTCTCACAGAATTGCCACCAATTCCTCCTCACTGAAATTATTCTGTCCTTTGAAAATCGGGCACAGCTCTTCAAAAATTTCCTTTAATGAGATTTGCAATAGTTTTACATAACAAATTATAGAGACCTCTGATATTGGGAAAATCAGCAAGCAGCTTTAAGAATATGACAGACAGTCGCCAGATTTTTATCAGCAGCAACAGCATTTTTCGCAAATTCTGTATCCCAGAGCTTCACATCCTCTTCTGATATACTGCTGGATTTTGCATGAGCATGGTATTCACAATACTCTAATACCTTCTTCAGCACTTTACTAGTTCTGATGTGACTAGAAGGAAGCTTTAGAGGCCTTTAATGATGTTTTCTGCCATTTTGTTCTTCACAGAATTGAATGCAACTGTTGAATTGATAGCACGACGGAAAAGCAAGGTAATCAAACTGTTGAATTGATAGCATGACGGGACATCTTATACCCTCTCCTTTGTGTAAGTTGCTCCATTTTTAAAGGGTGAGATAGGCCGACTTTCACTTAATTTTATTGTTGAAATGGAACAAATTCAAATTCTAGATGGTCTGCCTTTTTGTGTGCGTAGGATTTAATAATAGTAAATTTAAATATTTATAGATTTAAATTTTATTATATGTTTTAGCAATAGGCCCACGTTATATAGATTCGCTTTTATTAGAAAAATTACAATAAAATTTGGCCCATAAAGGAAAGTTGATCATTGGGTATAGGACCTATCATTAGATTTTGTAGCTTTGGACAGCCTGGGCCAATAAGAAGTGCACAATTATAAATTACCATCAATACCAATATTACATGACTTAGTGACCCACTATCAGTCCACTTGACTTTTTTTGGCTCTTTTTTTTGTGGTTTTTGAAAAATAGTTCGAAAACATTGATAAATGTGCCCAATTTTCGCCAGAAAAAAATGGGGGGATGCCAGCTCAACAGTCAAAAGACACGGCAAAAAAAAAATTGTTCGACTCGGACGTTGATGACGTGGACCTCTCACTCAAAGTTACCCTACCCACCATCGGCTCCTCTCCCTTACTAATGTTTTGTTTTCCATAGAGGATTTTATATTTATCTCACGTTCATTTTGTTATAAAATATTTGTAATTTTATTTTTATTTTTCATTTTAATTTATAAAATATTTTAGCCAATTTTTATTTTTATTTTTTAAAATTACTTAGAATTGAGAGATTTTAGTGAGAAGCGTTGAAGTTTTATAGGTGAGGTCCCTCAAAAATGGGAGAATTGAACCTATTACCTAAGCTACCTAAAGCAATGGCCGAGACCAAGTGAGCTGACCCCAAGGGTTGGTACAAATTTATGTTAATACTAAAGGGTTGTAGTTCGATTGCTCAGTTGATGGTATGTTCCTTAATTACATTACCAATTTTGAAGGTATGAAATAAGGGATGAGGCGTACACATTCTAAAAACTTGATTGCAATATGTCAAACTCCTTCTTGATTGATTGAAATCTAAAAATATCAAAATAAAAAATATATGTAATTTTTTATTTGATTTAATTTTAATTATTAATTAATAATTGATAATTATTATTAGTTAATAATTGATAATTATTATTAGTTATTAATTAAAAAATGATATTTTTTTTTTTTACATAAAAAGTATTTTATTGATGTCAAAAAAGATTTACATTGCTCCGCCATTGCAGTGATACATTCAGAACAATCAAGACATCGCCTAGTTCAAAACATCCAACCAAACAAAATACAAACCATACAGGACTGACCCTGCACTATCTTCCTAAACCTCCCACCATACATCACAGACCACCCATTTACACATAGCCACGGTTGAAGCCAACCATCACAGCATACAAAATACTGAGCCAAACACATACGATAGGCGCTCCATCAAAACACACCCTGGGTCTTTAGTCGAACAGCACACCCTCCTCCAGCAAATACTCTCGGAAGCACCCCTTCTAGTCCACCCGCGACGCCTCCAAGTATAGAAAAACCTTCATAAAATCAGCACCCCACCTCACCCGCTCTCTATGCTCTCTCAGCTCTCTTCCTTTAACATCCAGAAGGAAGGGGTACCTCTTCACCTGGATCATGAGTGATTATTATGAGATTAATTAGTACTTACTCTCACTTTTATGGCTTGCAATTTGTGAAAAGGATGGAAATCTCTCGACACACATACCTCAAGACTCTCTTCTCTATTTCCTTCAATGTGTCATGGATTCTACCCTGCAATTGGCCCCACATTGAGATATATGGAATTCAAGGGAGAATTCTTGATAAAAATAATGTAGAAGGTATTATTTTATCAAGAAGTACTCAAATCTATTATGGAAATATTGAGGAATGGCTTTATAGAAGGGGCCACTAGACATAAAGTAAATTTTGTGATCCCCTCTATGTTCACAAGAGAATTTGTTCATGTTGACAAGGACCAAGGATCCCCAATACCTCTGGGGAAGTACATCATCTAGGAAAAATTTAGAGCTATTTTGGATAAATTATTTGATAATGCCATTGTGGAGGGTCTCTTCTCTCTTGTAGTGATGGGGTTTTAATTTCACAAGCTTGTATTATTCAATATTTTGAGGAGAATCAATAAGTAGATAGAAGATCTAATACAAGAGGTTGTAGTAATGAAAAAGCATATCAACATAGATAGGTGAAAAGATTCATCTAAGTCAAAGCTTAAAAAATCAATAAAATTCCTAGCAAGTTAAGTGTCATTAATGAAGGAGGATGGGTTCCATGGGCTAGATTATAGTGGCCTAATTTATTCTCATCATGTGTCTCTAAAATGGGTTTTTCTATTAAAAGATAAAATATGGTTTTGTAGCTACATCTAAATATTTTGTTAAGTGCTAGCCCAATATAATATAGTGTAGTCAACATAACAAATGTATGGGGTACCATAGTTATGTTTGGACTTTTTGTAACTACTAAGATAGTTAGAGAATGGTGTAGAGGAATATCTATAGTCTATAAATATCAAAAAATATATATGTTGGGCTTATATACATATATATGTATCTCTATTATAATTTCTATTCATCCTTTTCATAATTGAAAAGATTTTTTGTTATAATAATTTTAAATTTTAATATATATAAAAAACAAAGGGAGATTGCCCTAATGCCTCAAGTTTGAATGACAAAAAAATAATAAAAATTTAAAATTCAAAATAAAAGTTAGTGCACCAGCACAGGAGTGTTGTCTTTTAGAAAAGAATAAAAAAAGATCTTAGAGTCGACTTGTATTTAAGGTGGTAACATTGTATATTAATTATTAATCAATAATTTATTATTAATCAATAATTTATTATTAATCAATAATTTATTATTAATCAATAATTTATTATTTTTAAAATTATAATAATAATTAGAAAAGAAAAGTGAATGTATATAAAGAAGCCAAGGTCTATTATTCACAAGTAAATTTATTTTATTTATTTTTTATGAGAAAATAAGTACAATCTATTTTTCAAAGGTCTCTAAAATTGATTATGAAAATCATAACAAATATTTTTCAATTGTAGTAGTAAAAAATGTTTGTAGTAAAAAAGAAATGAAAAGATAGAAATAAGGTAGGATATTCTTTCCCTTTAACTGTAAGTTACTAGATACTAATGAATCTTATTTTGATGCACAAAATGTGGAATGATTATTGATCAAAATAACAATTCATTTTTCTATATCTAGAATGTCTTTCAATACTAAGAAAATGTGAAAGATTTTTGAGAATATTGCATAGATAAATTTGGGTTTTGAAAAAGATATTCAATAAGAATGACCAAGGAGCGTGTAGAAATTTATAATATGAATTGGTATGGTGAGGGTGTATAATATGAGGGTGTTTTCACTTCCACTATTCAAATGTAACCTCTTCCACCAATAAATTGTGCTGAAAAAGATATGGTTGATATTAGGGAAAAAATAATATGTGCTTAGGGGAGAAAGAGATGGATTCAATCAAGATATTCTAAAATCACTATCACTAGGCCTCCTAAATATAATTTTATGAGATAACATGGACAATAGAAGAATATGATAGGAAATATGATACAAATACTTGATAACAGTTTAGAAGAACAATCCACTTCAAGGGGAAAACTTTGAGATATCTCCAAAGAGAGAGACACAATTCATAATCTAATGATCAAATAAGACTCCACGAACCTCCTATATATCTTACTTATTCTTAGGGATACTGCAGTTAGAGCTTAGATAACCCTATTATAGCTTATGGAGCTGGCCCTAATTAACTAAATAACAAAATGGTAATGATAATATAACTTAATTAAGAGTTAAGATAGCCACAAGACAATTATTCATAACCCTATGTACTTTGGTGAGATGATATTCCTGATAAGTATATGCATATTGAGTGAGGTGATATGCTATTTCCATGATTAAATTATTACCTTTAGATCTTGGAAGACCTATGATGAAGTCCACCTCTTCCCAACATTGGCTAGGAATAACTAAGGGTTGTAGGAGACCTAGTGTCTTAATTGTCTCTCCTGTGTTCCTTTTACAAACAAAAAATTTAGACACAAATTTTTGAACATCACATTTTAGCCCTTCCCAAAAAAATATTTCTTGACTTGATGGTTATCTTAAAAAATATTGAATCACCACCAACTAGAGACTCATGAAGCTCTATGATAATCTTTTGTTTAAGAGTAGAATTCTTGCAGATATATGTAAAATTTCTCTTTATACCACAAATCATCTCCCTTCCAACAAAAATTATCTAAACTAATGGGATCACTCTATAAAATTATTGAATGAGATTACTTGTAGAAATGTCATTCTACGACTCTTCTTTGGCTTCTACTACCCAATCGACCTATAGTATTGAAATGAAACATAATATAACTTTGTCCTTCTTGTAAATCCTTCCTATAAAGTTCATCTATCACAACATTTTCCTACCCTTTCTTATATACAATCCTCAAAGTCATGTAGGTGGTCCCCTTGAAGCTGGTTTACAATTTCTAGGATATTCTATTTTTTGTTGAAATCACATATTTTTTAGAAAATATAATGATTTAAGCCTTAAAATTTTCCATTTAAAGCATTCCAATTGAAAATGGTTTGATCAAACTACCTTAGATCAGACCCCCTTGAATAGAACCCCACTAGTTTTAAACCATACCTATAACTGAGTCTCCTTTACACCTATCAAAATGCTGATAAAAAACCACTTTTGATTTGTCTTTTGGGGGATCAAGTGAATTCATTTAAAATTTAATTTTTGTAAGTATGTAGTCCTTATTATAAGCTTCCCAAAAAGTATAATTTTATCAAATAAATTTAATTTTATTATATAATATATTTTTATTTCTTGAATGTAGGTTTTCACGAGGTCAGCTCTTTGATTACGCATGTGGAAAAATAGAAGATTATCAAAAAATTGAAAAATATAGGTCACCAGATATTGAATTCTTGATCAAACAAAAAATTGAATTGAATGTACATACAAAAGTTGTGTTACTCTGATCCGCCTATGTCTGAATTGGTGGTTTTCAAGACTTGAGAACTTGATTGGAAAAATATTCAATAAAACACTATGAAACCAATTTGGAAGCACTATATATTGTAGTTACAAATCTAAATTTGAGAAAAATTAGAAATTTTATCCTTTATGGAAAAATAGTTATGATTTATACGATGAGCATCCTCCTTAAAATGAGTATTTCTTGAAAAAACTAGTTTTCAAAGGAGATGCAAAAGAAGTTACAATATAATTTCCAAAAATTTTGAAAAAAATATATTTATAATCTATAGAAAAATGTCACAAATCACTAGTTTACATTATCTTCAAATTCCTCATGATCGCGAGAGGTGTTCAAAAGTGAAGATTTAGTTAGAAAAAATCAGTTCAGTGTCCAGTTTTTCCAAAAATTGTAAACCAGTATTGTGGGATCACCCATATCCCAATATTTTTGTGACCCATTTTTGTTTCTCTTCAAAAGATAATCTTTGTTCCAAAAAATATTTTAGGCTATCATGATCTCTCTTAACCTTGAAGTGTCTACCATTAGATAAGGCCTTTATTATCTTACTGCATTAATAATAACTAGAATTTCCTTCTCATAAATAGGTTTGAGTTTATTCTTACCCTTTAATTAAAGACGCTCAAAAGTAATGGGTCGAAAATCCTTCATGGGAACTAATCCTATACCATTTCTTGAAGCATCACATTCCATAATAAAATCCTTAGTGAAGTATGAATTGGAAAGAACTAATGTTGTACGTGCATAGCCTCCTTAAATCTCTCAAATATTTTATTATCATACTCATTCCAATAAAAATAATCCTTCTTCAATATATTTTTGAGGGGTTCTACTATGCATCCATAATTATTCATAAATCTTAGATATAATATCCAGTCAATCCCAAGAAACCCTTCAATTTCCAAATGGTTTTTGGAATGTCATTCCATGATAGTCTTAATTTTGTTATGATCCACCTTTACTCCATGTGAAACTCTGTGTCCCAAGTAATCCACCTTGTTGAGATCAAAAGCACACTTAAAGGGTTTAGCATAGAGTTGATGATCTTTGAGATCTTGTAATTCTTAATCTACATGTGTTGCAAGTGCTCTTCCCATGCCTTTCTATAAATCCTAGTATATCATCAAAGAACACTAATACAAACTTCCTCAATAGTTTCTTGAATATGGAGTTCATCAAATTTTGAAATGTAGATGGTGCATTGGTAAGGCCAAATGGCATCACCAAAAACTCATAATGATATTCATGAATCTTAAATATTGTCTTATAAATATATTCTTCCTTAATTTAAATTTGGTGATAACCTAATCTAATATATAACTTTGTAAAATACATAGCTCCATTCAATTCATCTAGTAAATCATCAATGACCAAGATAGGAAAATTATCTTTGATTGTGTACATGTTGAGAAATCTATAGTCTAGGCACATGCGCCAAGTTTCATCATTCTTATACACCATCACCACAAGTGAGGAGTAAGCACTTTGGCTATGCTTGATAATTTTTTCCTCTAGCATCTCAACATTATTTTCAATAACACATTTTTGTATATATGGGTACTTGTAAGGCCTAATGTTGGGTGGTTGGCTCCCTAGAATTAGTTCTATGGAATGATCATGATCCCTCTTAAGAGGAATTTCTTTAGGAATATCTCTACAAAACCATTGAGTGATGATCAATAATTTCATATAAATTTTGATGGTTGGGAGCATTAGTTTGATAGGCTTCTAATGAGCATAATTGGGCTATAAATCCATCAACTCCTTCCTTAAGAAACATTTGTATTTGATGATTTCTTACCATTTGTGGGGAATTTTCATTCAACCCTCTTAGCTCTACTACCTTTCATTCAAGTTGAAATCTCATAAATAAATTTCTTGGAAGTTCATCTGAATTGTTCCCAATGTAATAAGCCATTTTACTCCCAAAACAATATTTGTTACACCCATGGAGATAGCATAGATTGGGAAATCATGGTGATAATCTCCCATAAATAATTTAATATTGTGATTTTTTATAGAATAACTAATAGTACCACAATATACAATCAAGACCTAAAATTATTGATCTAGATATATAAAATAAGACAAGTAGCTAAATTTTTGTTGATGAAATTATGAGTACCACCTGAGTCGATCGACATTGTTACTTTTTTATTCTTTAAGAAACCCACTACCTTGATAGTTTGTGGGGTGCTAAAACCTAAGATTGCATGACAAGAAATGATTGGCTTGTCATCATGTGATTCCTCATTTGAATCCCTATCACCCTCTAATATTGCTTCCTACTCTTCTTCCTCACTTTCTCCTTCAATATAGAATAATTTCTTTTCACTGCATGTATGTCCTTGACTATATTTTCTATCACAATTGAAACACAATTATTTTGCTCTCTTCTCATTTTTTTGTGGATTCAACTTATTAGGTCGAGGTAATAAATGTTTAGGAGGGATCATTTTCTCTTACATTTACAATCTATTTCTATCTATTGGCCAAAAAATTATCCTCAATTGGTCTTTCCATAAGTATCACTTGAGACAAGGATTGTGGTTGGAAAAAATGTGTCTCATATTCTATATACTCTTGTAAAGCTCCTTGAAATAATTATTTCAAATTTTATTTTGTCACATTCTCCACTGCTAGACAAAGGGCTTGAAATTACTAAGTATAGTCCTTTACCATACCTATTTTCTTTAATTTGGTGAGTTGGAAGAAGCAGCTATCCATAAATTTATATCCATAATGGGTGGTAAGTTCATCTTGAAGAATTGACCATGTGACCAAACAACCCTTCTTTCTCTTCTCACCACATAACCAAAAATACCAAATAAATTAATTTGACCTTCCAAGTATAATGATGCCATAGCCACCTTCTTGTTCACTGGAAACATGATGAAGATCAAAGAACTACTCCATTTGGAAAATCCAATTAGTTGGATCCTTGTCAAAAAAAATTCTCATATTCCATATTGGGTATGAATTGTTGAGGCATATAATTATTAAAGTGATGATCCTTCTCAAGTTATGATTCAAGCCCAAAAAAAATCTCCAAGAAAATCATTATCTTCCACCTTACTAGGTGAATGTTCTCCCATATACTTCATACCATGAATAAGTGATTTTAATTCACACATATATTTTTCCATGTCCCTTTTTATTGATGGAATTTTTTTACTCATATCCTTCTTTAATGATGAAATTTCACCATTGACCTTGTTGATTTTATCACTAGATTTAATATTCTCAATTTTTATAGTAACCTTATATATGAACATTTCCTCGATGTGGTAGCATTATTTTTGCCTCTTGTATGCCCTATCATGATGGTAGAAAATAATTTTTCAATAAATCACACAAATAAATTCAAAACAATCTAAAAAAATTATAATTTACTAAGGCCTAGGTTACACTTTCCCAAAAATTAAGTGTTTTTAAGCCTTGAGAGTAATTTTTTTGGGAACCCTAATTATGCAATAAAAAACTAAATTATGACCCAATTAATTTTGAAATTTTTACTATAGTATCCTCTCATAATTCTTAAATACCATTAAAAATTAGGAAGAAATTCAACAAAATTCTAAAGATATGCACTTTCCAAATAAATTGGGTAGAAACCCAAATTCTGCAATAAATCACTCAATTCTACTCTAATTCCTTTAAAATCTATAATGTAGCTTCTTGAATATTATCTTCAAATACTCTTTAAAAATAAGACAATTCATTTTTAAAATATAGAAGATATGTGTTTCACAAAATGACCTCCAAGATTGAAAAAAATTGTTTTATCCTCACGATGCCAAGATCATGCTCTCATACTACTTGTTATGAAATAGCATGCATGCAATAAAAGAATATGATAGTAAATATGCTACAAATACTTGATAATAACTAATAATAACAAGCCACTTCAAGGGGGGAAACCTCCAAATATCTCCAAAGAGAACACATTTCACAACTCGATGATCAAATAAGACTTACTATGTCCTATATATACCCTACTTATGCCTAGCATAACACCCAAGCCAACAGATAACCTTATATAAGCCTTAGGCTGACCTAATTAACTAAATTTAACAATATATAATATTTATAATATGGCTTAATTAAGAGTTAATAATCCACAAGTTGACTATTCATAACCCTATGTACTCTAATATTAAGGGTGTAGGAAATAATACAAGGAAATAAAATATAGCCTCTCCTTCATATTTCTCATTTATTACATTCAAATTTTATAAAGGTCAAAATTATGTCCAACATGAGATGGCGATTTCATTTTCCAAAATCATATGAAGAGGAAAATTTAGAGACAAGGAAGAAGTTGAAGGTTAAGATGGCCCCTCCAAGAAATACATGAAGGTAGTCTATAACTTCCTATTGTTGAACAACCATAGGTATTTCATACTCCTTTATCTCATTCTCCATCAAAAATTAATTCATACCCACATACACCAACATCTCCTCTTTCCTCTCCTTCACCTTCACCATTGATTAACACCAACACTAATTCTATTCCAAGAACTAGTCTTCCCCCTCTAACACTAAAACTCAAGCAATTTCATCTCCTTCTACATATCTTAAGGAATTCTTAGCTATGAATAACATGATCAAGTAGCCAACCTAGTTTTTTATGCAATTTCTAAATTTCTAAAGACTACTCCACCATTAAGGAAGTTTTATACAACTTACAAGTTGATAATTGACTCCTTAGGATATTAGTTTGTAGGAAGTTGTTGAACCTGTTATTGATAAAAATTAATAAGATTCTTTAGAAGAATATTTTAATATCACCAAGGTAGATTTGGGTCCATCCACTCATGAGGGTGATATTCATAAATCTCATATATCAGTTGCTAAGTTATTAAAAGTGTGGAAAAAAAGAAAAAGAGGAAAGATTTAACAATTAGAAGAGCATGTAAAGGTCCTATCTTCTTATATAAAATTAGTAAGTGATACTTGCACTCAACCATTAGACTCTCTAATTTCAAGTTCATTCAACACACTTCTAAATGACATAATCTTTGAGTTTATTGAGAAAATATGTAAATATCAATCTTATGGGAGAGAAAATAAAACTTGGTTGGAAAAAATAACCCTTGATGGACTCACGTATATTGAAGAAGCCATAAAATTTTATGAGCATATGCAAAATAAGAATAAATAAATTGATTTTGAGGCATAGGCTAAAAAATAAGTAAATTCCTTCTCTTTGTTAATCAATGAATTTCAAGAGATTTTGTTCAAGATAATGTGCAATTTGTGCATTTAGATGGTCTATATACTAACATAGTGAAGGTTTCTCTTAATGAATTTTAATTGTACAAGAAAATAAGGTCTAACAAGGGGCAAAACTATTGTGTAACATATTATAATTTTATATATTATTTTAATATTTGAATGTGAAGAGAAAAGTGAAAAATGACTCTTCACATTCTTTGTACTTGTCCCATGTGAATTTTGGAAGGAATGCACTTCTATAATCCTTATTCTCAATGGAGCCTATAAATACTTGTAAAAGTATCTTTATAAATGGTTTTTTCTTCTTGGTTTTTCTTTTGGGACTTCTCCTTGGGGTTCAAAGATATAATTTTTTTATTTTATTTAGGTTATTTTGGTGTAAACCCATGAATATAAAATAAATATATAAGATACATAATTTTTATCACATCATTATGATTTCACATTTCTTATTTTTCAATATAAAATTTCTACTCATCCCGATACTTATTGTAATAATTTTGAATATAAATATATAAATACAAAGGGAGAGGGCCACAATCCCTCACTTGAATGACCAAAAAAAAATTATTATTTTTAAAAATTAAAAATTAAAATTAAATAAAATTTTATGGACTTTTTAAGTGTTGTTTTCTTTGTTGAAAAAAATACATTAGATCTTTTAAAATCTATATCATATTTAAGTTTTTTTTATAATAATGTTTTAAATTAATTATTGATTAACAATTTAATATTAATCAATAATTGTAATTGATATTTAAAAAAAACAAAGTGAATATATATAAAGAATCTAACATAGATATTATTCACAATTAAATTTATTTATTTTTTCATGAGAAAATATAGTGTATAATCTTTTTTTTTCAAAAATTTTGTAGAATTTATTCTAAACACCATAACAAATATTTTTTAAAACTTTATAACAATATTGGATAAAAAATTTAGAGTTATTATCCTTTTTTTATCATTCAATGTGTATTCCTTGATATCCACTCTAATTTCCATGTTCGAATTTCTTTCTAACAAATAATTATTCTTACTTTGGTATTTTTAGAGATTCAAAACACTAAAAAGGTCATCAATGAAAATTCACAAAGGTTTGCTAAAGCCTAAGATATTTCAGTGAAATTTCAAAGTTATGTCATATTTCAACCTAACTTATTAACACAAATAAATTTGAGCATTTCTATAATGTCATAAATTGCATCCTATCCAATTCACATTACATACACCTTCCCCTTTAGATAAATTAAGATAATTATGTTCTTATTTAATCTAAACCATCTTTTGCCACTTGGCATGCACGGTTCCTTGATTGTTGAGTTTGATTTTCTCATGGTATGGTGTGTGTTGCAGATTTTCCCAAACATTGCACTCGCATCTCGTAAAAATAGATGATTGAGGTGGTAATTGGGATGCTACACCTGCCATGTTTTGGTGGTGCAACACCTCTTCCAACTTGCAGCCTCATCGGTAATTGCTTGGGCGGGCTGTTTGAATCAAAAAGATGAGCTCACTCTTGTGTATTCATTCATTCAACCTTGATCTTTGAAACTACACGCACACAACAATCTCTCTTTCTATCTCATTTTCTTTAGCATTTTATAGCACTTGTTGAGCGTACACAACATTATCCATCTCTTCTTTACACATATCTTTAAAAGAACTCTTTTGCAACTTTCAAAGTAAACTACATTGTTATAAACACAAAGATATCTTGCAAAGAGTTCATTGTCATCTTGGAGACTCTTGTTGCTTCTTTATTACACCAGCAAGCTACTCTGCTTCTTTGCTTGGGAGTGATAACTCTTCAAGGATTTTCATTAAGAATATTATCTATGTTTTTTTACCATATTGTTCTTTCTATCATTTTATGTCTATTTCTATTATCTTTTCTAAGGTTTTCCGTGGAGGTGGGAACACCAACATGGGGGTTTGACTGATAAAAACTCCTATATGGCAACCCAACCTTTCTCTTTGGTATTATGTGTTGTAGTGTAGAAAAGTGTAACCCTTTACATTTTCTCACTTGTTTGGGCCCTCCTATTTTAAATTGGATTTAATAATGCCTTAATTAGTGTTGTTGAATGTATTCTTTTACATTTTCACACTTATTTGGGCCTCTTAATTAAATTGAGCTTAATTAGGCCTTAATTAGCCCTTAATTAGCCCTTTAATTCATTCTACGAGCCTATTAATTACATTTTCAAAGGGGAAGCGACAATAATTAATACTACCTCAACATAGCATTTTAAAATTTGAGCAATGTGTGTTCTAAATATAGGGACACAGGGACCCATTCACCCATGGGCGAATGGTTCCTCCCTAGATGCTTGGACCTAAATTTAAATTATGTTTTTTAGTATTTTTTTTTTTTTTCAAAACTATAGTTTCAATCTTGGCTTGTGATAATATTTGAATTTTTGGGAAATTAGGATACATACCCTATAAATACAAGGTTATTTCACTAAGTTTTCACCTAGCATTTTTCAAAGGTTTACAAAGAGCATTTCAAGAGAATTAAAGGAGTTCAAGTAGATCTATCAAAGATTTATTAGAAGCATTCAAGATCCATTCATCATGTCAAATTCTTCTTGCATGGAGTGCATTTTTTTGGAGCTAACATTGTGATGTAGGTTTCAAGATCTATTCAAGAATTCAAAGTATCATTTCAAAGCATCTATTTCAAGTGTCAAGATCCACATCCAATTCAGCCATTTTATGCAAGTTGCAAACCTCCTAAGATCTCCATTATCAAGGTTTCATACAAGGGTTTGTTGAGTGGTAACATAGATTTGTTCATTCTTCATTCCCTCTTTCATGTTTCATTTCAATTTAGGGTTTGATTACCAAAATGAGGTTTGACCAAGGCAAACACCTATTCAACCAAAACAAACATTTTTCTCTCTTTTATGTGTGATTGTACATTTAGGTTGAAGAATAATTCAAGACCTTTTGAAGTGCAAGATTTACAAATTTACAAAAATTGCAAAAGTTGCAAAAGTTGTCAAAGTTGTTGTCAAATCATGGAATTTCACCTATAGATCAGATTTATGAATTTTTGACATTGAAACCTGGACGTATCAAAAGCTTCATATTAGCACCAAAGGCTCCTAAAATATTGTTAAAATATTGTTGCAACCCCTATACTTGGACCCATTTTCCCATGGGTTAATGATTCTCAAATTAGCTTCTGAAAATTACTTTTGGTGACTAGTACACATGTTTTTGCCCTTCTTTGATTTGCATTTTTTTCTAGTTCTACAAATATTGAGCTTAATCTTGTTGTTCCAAGTGTTATATTTCATTTTGGTGTTGATTTTCTATTATTAATTTTTCTCCCCAAAGTGTTTCTTGATCTTGACCCTCATCCTTCAATCGTATAGAAATCTAAAGATTCACTTTGAATTGATTCACCTAAGGGTTGATAATCAATTCATTGTGTGGATCTCATTTCCTAATGAAATAAAGGAAAATAGGTCCATCAAATCCACATATTTTCATATTTCAAAACCCCACACCTATTTTTCTATGTTTCATTTTGGTCAACCTGGCATTTGAGCATCATATCTTAATGATTTTGGAGTCTATTTTCAACCCTAGATCTAGGTGTTGCATTCATTTGCATTGCATTGCATTGATATGTGTCTCATTTAGGGTTTCTTACGTGCATTAGTTTTCATCTCATTTAGGGTTTTAAGGTTGCATTTTTGCATTCTTTAAAATCTAGAAAATTCAAAAATATTAATCATTTTGCATAGTGTTTACATAGCATTGTGTAATTGGTCATTAGCATCTAAAAAATGAATCAAAATTGTATCTCAAAGTAGGTATTTTTTCTTGTCATTTAGCACTATTTTGCACTTGCATTTAGACCTCATTTTACAAAAATTTGAAATTGTAACTCACTATCTAAAACTAGAATCTAAAAATCATAAAAAATCATCTCATAAACTTGTAAATTAATTTTTAAAAACCCTGAAGTGAGACCCATTCACCCATGGGCGAATGAGTCCCTAATCAAGGCTTTTCTTGAAATTTTGAGCATTAAAATCACTTATTCTACTATTACGTGTTTTTGTATTCAAATCATTTGTTTCCAGTTTTTAATTCTGTTATTTCAAATTGATCATAATAAGCATAATTTTCAAATTAGATTAGATTGTTTGAATTTAAATTTAAAACAAATTGTTTCCAGTTTTTGCGCATAATCAGAAATTTATCTTGTTTTTAAAATCTAAAAATTTGTAATATTTTTGCATTTCAATTCATTCCTTCATAATGGACATGTGCATTGGTAATATATGAAAGTCCTTAACATCTTTAGTTGATGTCTCAAGTTGTGTTTTTGGTAATGATCCTAATGCAATAGAACTTAATCATTCTCAACCTAGCCCTAATGAATGTCCTCGTGAAGTTGACATCTTAGGTGAAGATGATGAAATTATGCATAGCTTCATACATAATTTCCTTGACAACCTTGAGAAAAATGTATCATTTTAGCCTTCCATGTAACAACCAACACCTCATACTATTCCACCATTAGAGATGTTTTCTCTTTTACATCTTGAGATTGAATCACAAACCAAGTGTAATACCCGTCCCACAACCTAGAGGGATGATGCAACCTTGATATGAAAAATTCTTAAAAGGTAAAACAAGATGAGTAAAGTATCCTACTCTAACCACATACATCCTCTAGGCTACACAATGCATCTACATGTGAACACCATTACTTATAAAATTTAAACCAACCATAGCATATGAATATTAAACTCAAGATACCACATACAACAAAGCATTAAACCATTACAAGATAAATCTAACACATAGAAATGTATTGAACATATTTCCATAGATACAACATCACATAACATTCCATACACCATTAAATCCAATAATGAATAGATCAGAAATATTATTACAATTACATCACAAAGGTTCACCTCGATACAAATGAGGTATTACAATTATACATAATGATCCACAGTTACAATGAAGAAAGAGAAGAAAAAATCCAGAGAACTACACGAGCTCCTTGAACAAGAAGATCTCGCCATCACGAACAGGAAGAGAACTCAACAGTGAAGAAGCACGCCACCCAACCATATGGTACCCATAGGCCCAACCCCTGTGCTAGGAGATAGTAAAAGGTAATCGAGACAATCCTACTACCTCTAGACATAGGAAATATACAAAATACTCATAGTATAGGTAAACAAAAACAATGGTCACATTGCTTCCAAAATCACTGAATCAATTATAAACACAATACAAATAAATCGACTGTTGTCATAGGAGGAGTGTCATCACAAAGGTTGCATTGGTTGTCCAAAGGAGATCTTCCTAGGTCTCGGCCCCCATCTTGGGTTATCCTAGTAACCTCTCACGATTCCGGCCCCACATGCACACCAGTGTAGAATCAACTATCTTTCGAGAAGACAAGATAACGATCTAGCCATTCCAGGCCTTCCTGACTCATCTCAAGTCTCATACAAACCCTTGAGCTAATGAGCAAGGCTAATTATCTTGTTAAATGTGTTAAGATAATATATTATTTAATTTCCACTTGATTATACTGACTCCCACACGAGTTGTCTTGGGACTACTTTGTGTCTCATCCCTCGTTGAAAGCCACTCCCTATCAACAACACATAACTCAAACTACATGCCAAGGGTAGATAGTGCACTAAAACTGACCACAATAACCAATACACCTCAAAAGGTAACACATCCCTATAGATGTCCAATACTGAATCCCAATACGTGCACTACCCAAGAGAACTCAAAGGGTGAACTATAGTTACAACAACCCTTCCACAATTTACAACTCTAGAAGACTTAGATTCTCGTAATAACAATTACTTCCCTCCCAGTACACAATTACAGAAACACATGCTTTTAAATACAATTCAAGAAAATAACAAATGCTATCATTCAAATTTCCTAAATCCATTACAATCAATTTTGCAAATTAAAATGCACCATTTAAATATATATAATTTCCAACTTATAATTCAACAGCGAATTAAACTAATTGTTCATCTTCTAGTTTTCACAAGTACTCATAAACTTAACTCAATTTTCTCAATAAAATAAATAAATTATTTCAATTTAATAAATTATGCTAGTATACATTTATTGTAAAATTCAACCATTAAATAAATATATTTAATATATATATAATTAAATATAATTATATATATACATATAAATATATTATTTAATTATAAACAATTGTACTTTTACCAAATCCATTTAAATTAATTACAATACCAATTTTCCAATATATATATATGTATAATATATACATAATATATATAAAATACATATTATAAATACTATGTATTATCTATATCATGTATATACTATATATACATATATTATATATGTTAAAACAAAACCAAACGAACATAAAATTGGGCGCGGCTATTTCCATGGCCGAAACCCCAGTTGGGGCTGCGGCTGTGTAGGCAGCACCGACACTGCCTGTGAAGGTAGTGCTGCCCTCACAGCCGCCTCCCCTATGGGGACGGCTGTGGGGAAAGCCCTAGCCCCATACAATATGTGTATTCAATAAAACACGAAACCCTGCGATAATCAAAATCGCGTATGACGATTACCATTCCGTCTTTTAACAATTTCATTTCAAATAAACAAAATTCCTACAAGGAATTTCACAGTGCTAAGATAAAATACAATATTTATATATATATATCCAAGCACTGGTTCAAATTGAGCAAATAAATTACACAAAAGAAGTTTTCTACAGGAAAGCTTAGAAGTTTCATTTTCCCAGATAATTAAAAGAAATAGGGAAACCAAACAGAATAATGATTTTCTACAGAGATCTATAATTCCTTTTGTATCAATCTATTTTGAATGAACAAATTACACAGAGGATTTTTAATTGTTTTCTACAGAAGTTCAAATTTCACGACAATCTTTTAAAAGAAAGAAACAAGAGCTTCTATAGTATTGAAAATCTTTCCTAACCTTTTCCAAATTACATTATAGTAATATAAACAACTTTTCAATTCAAAATTCACAAAAACAATAAAGGAACCTGTTCCAGAAGAATTGTTGCCTCAAGAATTGTTGTCAAGCTTCTCTGTAGCTTCAATTTTCCAATGTAGCCAAAGCTTCCTCCAGTGCAATTGCCTCTTTCCAGAAAACACAACAATACTACAACAAGATTATAAAACAAAATCCTCAGAGAGATCCACAATTTCCTCACCAATTTTCAACAACACCCAAAACTCTTCTCGTGAAAACAACTTTCTTTCCTCTTTCCAATGTTTTCTTCCGAGAATCAATTCTCAAGGTCCATAAGATAACCAATTTCTAACTCACAGTTATCCCAATCAAAATATCTTTTCCCTCAACAACCAAAGATATTTTTCCAACCACATGCATTTAAATAAAATAAAACAATTTACTAATTGCAACCAATTTAAATACTCTTATTTATTTAATTACCATTTATTTTTAATAATAAAAGTTACTCAACAACATAACTAAATTAAATTTATTTATTTATTTATTCTAAAGCTTTCACATCAATTATTCCATTAATTAAATATTTAAATCAACCACACATTTAATCTACAAAATTAAACTTGCATAATAATAAAATACCCAGAACAACAAAGATAAGGAATACGACCAAGACTCAAACTGGTGACACACTGTACTAGGGTAAAGGTATGACTAGGTGGCAGTTACTATATCCCAATATTCTTGTTTGGTGGTTGACATGCTTAGACTGTGAAACCAGTGCGGCTAATGTCTTGTACCACAAATCACAGGCAAATGTGGTGCATGTATGGGATAGTAATTCATACACACCGTAAAGAGAGAATCGCAGAAATCACAGGGCATTCGCAAGCGAGTGATGCAATACTATTCTCTTCACCAATACAATGTCACATCAACTGACAAGATAATATATCAATTAAACTACAATAAGCATATATAGCAATGTCATAACAACTAAGCATCTATGCAAACATAAAGCATATTAACATAATCACCATGCATATAATGTGTCATCACATCCATATAGTCTATCATTACTCCTTGTTGATACAATAACAATAACATAGGTAAATTCTAACAAAGTATCGGTATCCGAGAAAACATAACAAGTGGAGGTGTCACACCAAGCCTAAACATCCAACCATGAGTGAACATAGTTCCTCTAACCAAGTGCATACTCATCCATCCTATGTTCATAAAGTCACCAACACACCCATCAGCCTAGAAGATACTTATGGCCAGGGATTTAAGATCTTAGCTAAACAAGGATGTGACACAATAAATGAGCATGAGATTCATAAGTTGTTAGAACAAATCCCAATTGAAGATACTAAAGGTCTAGGATATCAATATCCTCTTGCCTCCATATCTTCTAAGGAAACAAGTGTCCTCTATCATAATGAAAAATCCCTCACAAGGATGATAGGATCATTTTAGGTCCTTCTCCTTCGAATCCACCTCAACAAGATCCTCAAACAAGTAAGAAATCTAAA
>VDFB02090637.1:0-10504 GCA_007258455.2 Sequoia sempervirens
TTGTCATATTCAAAATATTTGTCCATTTCAGAAATCCAATCTAACAACTCCTTTACATTTAAACCTCCTTTGAAATTTGGAAGATCAAATCATGGCTTGGAGTTTATTTTCGTGATGTCTTTAATGAATTGTACTTCTCTTGGTTCAAGAATTGGCTGGTTCACTTCCTTTCTACCTTCAACAATATGCTCTTCTTCATTGCCACTTATGTCTACTGTGTGGACTCCTCCTCTTTGTGCCATTTCTGTGGCCTCCATTCATATTGTGAGACCTCTAATTGCCTTCATTGTGCAATTTCTTATTAATTTTGCAATCATAGGCTCCATGCCTCTAGATCCTCTACCTCTACGACCCCATCCTTTATATGCCATTTCACTTCCCAACACGATCCAAGCCTTTATACGTGCCAATTGAAGTTAGAACGTAGTACAAGTCTTGCAGTTTGGAGGATATTTTCACTAAAGGTGAAGTGTCTCCAATGCTCGATTTTAGCACCGTTAAAAGAGCTGATGTCTTTGATTCCAATGCAGCAGATGGGTCAAGCGAGGCCTCTGAATGAGGTATTGCGGTCAAAATTACGATTGACAGGCCAGTCCAACTTCGGGGCCGGGGCAAGAAAAAGGAGTCAAAATTGGTCTTGCAAAAGTGTTCAAAATTGATGTCAATGCAAAGAGCTCGGCAAGAGCTTTCTGATAGTGTTTGTTTTGCGCAAATCGGAGCTCGTATGTGCAAGATATGGAAGGTCAAAGCTCGTGGTTGACTAGGTTGACTTGAAGGTACAGTGATGATGTAAGAATGACGTCATCATGCTGACATGGATGAATCGTGAGGTGACACATGGTGGCTTCCTGAAGTTACATGTGGCAAAAATTTGTTGGACATGGCTTTATTCAAAAAATAAAAATATAAAATATAAAAGCCTACCACTCCTCCCATTTAAAAGCCTTAATTTAAGGCCTACGTGAGAAAAAGTAGGTGGGGTCTTAATTTAAAACAAAACAAATTTACCCCTATTTAAATGGGATAAAACCTCTTTAATATTTAAAAATACATGTGGTTGGGAGATCCCCTTTTTAAGGGGAACTTAAACATTATTTTTAAAGAAAAAAACAAATTTCCAACCAATTCACCCCCTATAATTAAGGATTAAATCCTTAACAAAATCAAACCTGTTTATATTCAAAGGTGAATTATTAAGATCTCCTAATAAATCCTGAAACGAATTATGGAATAAATTACAAGAGGCCATCCGTGAAGATTTTATCTAAAATTGGATGGGTTGTTTTAACGGGAGGATATCCCTATGTAAATAAGGGGGGATTTTCAAATAATATTTTCTATGTAAAGGGGATATTGGGAGGTTTTGAAAATCAATTGGTTATGAACCAATTTGAGTAATTTTTTTGTATAAAAAAGGTAGAATGGGGGGTGTGATATTAAGTAATTTTTTTGAATAATTTTTGGTGAAGTTGTGAATCAGAGAAATAGGGAGATTTTCTAAGGAGATTATTTTGAGCCTTTTGTAAGTCAAAGTATTGTCATGCTGCCAAAGTGCTCTTGGTGCATTTGTAACTGATTTTTTGGAGATTAATCGGATCGGTCTCACTCTATTGGAGGTGACCCAGAGACGTAGTCACATTTGTGGCAAACTTCATTATCAGATCGTTTGCACTCTCTCTCTTCTTCCTTCTCAATTTCATTCTTTTCACCTTTAGTTTTTAATGCATAATTTCAATAATGTATGCATGAATTGTATTTATGCTTAATTCACATGTTAATGTGTTAATTTTGTTTATGTAATTTGGATTTTCATGATTTGTAAACATTAAGCATTCAAATGCAATTAGTCTAGATCCTAATTAGATCAAGTGCTATCAGAGCTTTTGGTGACTATTATTGTAGTTGTTTTGAATGCTAACATGATCCAGGATTCAGAAGGACAAAGGAAAGCTTGTGGAATTTAATCCTAAGATCAGAAAACAAAGATTTTTTTTGAAGATGTCTGTATCTAGAATGGAGGTACCTGAAGAGCTCAGTAATCAAGAGTTTTGAAGAGCTTTTTGGCAGATGAAAGCTGCATTGGAGATGCTACTCAAAAGAAGGGAAGAACGCATGAAACGTGAAGAAGATCATGGAGATAGTAAAATCAAGAAGAAGCAATCAGGAGGTGGTGATAACCTCAAAAATATTTGCCGTCTACTCCTCCTCCTTCTCCTCATTCTCCTTCTTATTCTACACATTCTCTTTCTGGTAATCCTTTTAAGGGTGTAAATAAGCCTCAAATTAAATTGGATGTTAAATTTGAACTACCTAAGTATTGTGGTGAATTATATGCTGAAAAACTAGATGATTGGATTCAGCATGTAGAAGTTTATTGTAGAGTTCAAAACCTCTTTGATGATGCTTCTAGGATCCAGTTAGCCACTCTTCGGTTGGGAGGTACAACTCTTACCTGGTGGGAGAGTAGGACTAGAGTAGAAATTTCACAGCATGGTAGAGTCAATTTATCTTGGTTAGAATTTATTAATGCTCTTAAAAAACAATTATATCCCTTAGGTCATAGGCAACAATTAATGATGAATTGGCAAGTGTTTAAACAAGGGAAAGGTCAAACTGTCCAAGAGTACACCCATGAATTCAAAAAGAAGGCTATTGCATTAAATGTATCTTTGTACACCCAGGATACTTTGTTAAAGTACATAGGAGGTCTTCATTCATATCTTAGACATTCCATTTTGGTATTGAACCCTTGTAATTTGGATGAAGTGTCTGTTCGAGCTACACACTTAGAGTCGAGGGGAAAGGGTTCTTTCATTGATAATGATAACTTTGTAAAGAAATATTCTAAGGTTGCAGAGATAGGGAAAGGAAAGAAAGCTACAATCAAGAAGGATGATAGGTTTTCTTGCACTCATTGTGATAGGAAGGGTCATGATGAAGATCATTGTTGGAAGTTGCATCCCGAATTGAAGCCTAAGTGGGCTCAAAGACAGAATTAGAAACAGAAGGGTAAGGAGAAAGCCACAAATGTTGTTATGGATCTTGGTTCCAATTCTGATGATGAAACTAAGATAACAGCTATGGGTTTGAAAGGTAAAGATCCTAATTCCAATGTTTCCTTTGATAGTTGTGCTTCTACTTCTAAAGTTAATGATGCCTCTGAAGATAAGAAAAGGAATGAGCTTTTTCATTTAAGGGTTGTTGCTAAGAACATTAAAATTGATGCACTCATAGATAGTGGTTCTCAAGTTAACTTAATTTCTGAAGATGTTGTAAGAAACTTGGGATTGAAAACTACATTGCATAAGAAACCTTATCCACTAGGTTGGATTTGTGAGAATGATAAATTGCAAGTAACAAGACAATGCACTTTAAAATTCACAATCACTAGTAAGTTTGTGGATGAAGTACAATTTGATGTGGTTCCACTAGATATCTATGGGATAGTTCTGGGTAGCCCTTATCTATATGATCGAAAAGCTATTTTCTACAGGGAAAAGAATCATTATCATTTGTTTAAAGATGGCATTCAGTATATTGTACATTCTCACATAATTAAGACTGGTTGTTCTTTTACAAACACAGGGAAATTAAAGAGGGTGATTAATGCAACTAAAGATTTAACTCTCATGTCTATCAGCACAGGTGGTTCTAGACAGGAACTTGGAGTAGCTAACCAGGGTCAAATGTCGCAGAATGCACCCACAATGCAGGATGAGGGAATGGTTATTGAAAGCATTAATGGTCCCTTGGGTAAAAATGTTTCTCATGTGAAAGATTGATATGTTGTTGATTTGTTCTCTTTCATATCTACATTATTGTTCAGCTTGATGCTAGTCAATGTTTGTTGGTTAGTGGCTACGACAATTGATGTAGATGCTTATGGAAGTGATAGAATGATGTTTATATTCAACAATGTTGTTGCAGTCTTCATTGTGCTTGTGAGCTAGGTATAAAAATGTACAGAGGATACAAGACAAGTGGGGAGGCAGAGTCCTCACTTGATGTTTGAATAAATGCCACTTTTGGAGGTCCAAAAGTTCTCCAGTGGGGAGGCCTAATCCGGTGGATATTTTCACTAAAAATTGAAAAATCTCCAATCCTCCAAATTTTAGCACCATCAGAAAGAGTTTGATTTCCTGATTCCATGGCAACTTGAACAGAGTCAAATAGAGCTACGGAGCCAAAGTTATTTCCGGTCAAAGTTCAGTCAACAACTGGTCAACTCAGGGCCCAGGGCAAGGAAAAAAGGTCAAAATTTGATGTCACCAAAATTGGTCAAAATTGATGTCAATGTGAAGAGCTTGGCAAGAGCTTTTCGACGGTGTTCGTTCTGCACAAATCAGAGCTCGTATGTGCAAGATATGGAAGGTCAAAGCTTGTGGTTGACTAGGTTGACTTGAAGGTACAGTGATGACATCAGCATGATGTCATCATTCTGACATTGATGAATCATGAGGTGACACATGGTGGCTTCCTGAAGTTACATGTGGCGGCAATTTGTTGGACATGGCTTTATTTAAAAATATATATATAAAAAAATAAATAAATTAATAACAGCCATGCCCTCCATTTTAATAATTAAATCACTTCCTTAAGAAAAAAACGTGGCCCTCCCTATAAAAGGGGATCACCATTATTTAAAAAAAAATCATGCTATTTTTTAGGCTACCTTTTTTTTAGGGAAAACAAATTGATCCCTATTTTTAAGGGATGTAAATAGCCCGTAACCAAACTCATCCCCTATTTTAAATGAGAATTTCAAACCAACATTGTATATTGTATGGTTTTAAAATACAAGTGGCATTGGATGGTTTTGTGGAAATTTGGAAACGAAATACTTCTTAATTTAATAAATTCCCTCCAAGTTGTAAAACAATAATCCTTTTAAAAGGATTAGTTGTAACTTATGGAAACAGGAAAAGCCCGAATGTAATATGTCACAGGGCATAGAAACCATTTAATTATTTTTTTAGGGGATTTGTTTTGATAAGGGGGATTTTTCAAAATATTTACTATGTAAGGGGGATTAAGTTGAAATTCCCAAATCAATTGGTTTTTCACCAATTTGGGAATATTTTGTATAAAATGGGGAGGTGTGCTCTTAGGAGCTACGCAAATTTTTCAAGTCTAGGTGGTGAAGCTGTGAATCAGAGAAATGGGGAGATTTTCTAAGGAGATTATTTTTAGCCTTTTGTAAGTCAGAGTATTGTCATTTTTCTGAAGTGCTCTTGGTGCATTTGTAACTGATTTTTTGGAGATTAATTGGATCGGTCTCACTCTATTGGAGTAGACCCGGAGACGTCACGTTTGTGGCGAACTCCGTTATCAGATCGTTTGCACTCTCTCTCTCTCCTTCCTTCTCAATTCCGGTCTTTTCACCTTCAATTTTTAATGCATAAGTTTCAATAATGTATGCATGAATTGTATTTTTGCTTAATTCACATGTTAATGTGTTAATTTTGTTTATGTAACTTGGATTTCAAGATTTGTAAACTTTAAGCATTCAAATGCAATTAGTCTAGATCCTAATCAGATCAAGTGGTATCAGAGCTTTTGGTGACTATTATTGCAATTGCTTTGAATGCTAACAAGATCCAGGATTCATAAGAGAAAATGTAAACTTGAGGAATATAATCCTAAGATCGGGAAAAGAAGAATTTTTCTGAAGATGTCTATGTTTGGAATGGAGGTACCTAAAGAACTTAGTGAGCAAGAGTTTCAAAGAGCTAGTTTGGTAGATGAAAGCTGCATTGGAGATGCTACTCAAAGAAAGGGAAGAATGCATGAAACGTGAAGAAGATCATGGAGACAGTAAAAGCAAGAAGAAGCAATCAAGAAGTGGTGATGAACCACCAAAATCTCCTCCGTCTACTCCTCCTTCTTCTCCTCATTCTCCTTCTTCTTCTACACATTCTCTTTCTGTTAATCCTTTCAAGGGTGTAAATAAGCCTCAGATTAAATTGGATGTTAAATTTGAACTACCTAAGTATTATGGTGAATTAGATGCTGAAAAACTAGATGATTGGATTTGGCAAGTAGAAGTTTATTGTAGAGTTCAAAACCTCTTTGATGATGCTTCTAGGATCCAGTTAGCCACGCTTCGGTTGGGAGGTACAGCTCTTACTTGGTGGGAGAGTAGGGCTAGAGCAGAAATTTCACAGCATGGTAGAGTCAATTTATCTTGGTTAGAATTCATTAATGCTCTTAAAAAGCAATTCTATCCCTTAGGTCACATGCAGCAATTAATGATGAATTGGCAAGTGTTTAAACAAGGGAAAGGTCAGACTGTCCAAGAGTACACCCATGAATTCAGAAAGAAAGAAATTGCATTAAATATACCTTTATACACCCAGGATACTTTGTTAAAGTACATAGGAGGTCTTCATTCATATCTTAGACATTCTATTCTGGTATTGAACCCTTGTAATTTGGATGAAGTGTTTGTTCAAGCTACACACTTAGAGTCAAGGGGAAAGGGTTCTTTTATTGATAAGTTTGATAATGATAACTCTATAAAGAAATATTCTAAGAATGCAGAGATAGGGAAAGGAAAGAAGACAGCTACAGTTAGGATGACAAGCTTTCTTGCTCTCATTGTGACAGGAAGGGTCATGATGAAGATCATTGTTGGAAGTTGCATCCCGAATTGAATCCTAAGTGGGCTCAGAGGCAGAATCAGAAACAAAAGGGTCAGGAGAAAGCCACAAATGTTGTTATGGATCTTGGTTCCGATTCTGATGATGAAACTAAGATAACAGCTATGGGTTTGAAAGGTAAAGATCCTAATTCCAGTGTTTCCTTTGATAGTTTTGCTTCTACTTCTAAAGTTAATGATGCCTCTAAAGATAAGAAAAGGAATGAGCTTTTTCATTTAAGGGTTGTTGCTAAGAACATTAAGATTGATGCACTCATAGATAGTGGTTCTCAAGTTAACTTAATTTCTAAAGATGTGAGAAACTTGGGATTGAAAACTACATTGCATAAGAAACCTTATCCACTAGGTTGGATTTGCAAGAATGATAAATTGCAAGTAACAAGACAATGCACTTTAAAATTATCAATCACTAGTAAGTTTGTGGATGAAGTACAGTTTGATGTGGTTCCACTAGATATCTGTGGGATAGTTCTGGGTAGCCCTTATCTATTTGATTAGAAAGCTATTTTCTACAAGGAAAAGAATCATTATCATTTGTTTAAAGATGGAATTTAGTATATTGTACATTCTTATAGGATGAAGACTATCATTCTTTTACAAACATAGGGAAATTTAAGAGGGTGATTAATGCAAGTACAGATTTAACTCTTATGTCTATCAGCACAGGTGGTCCTAGCAGGAACTTGGAGTAGCTAACTAGGGTCAAATATCGCAGGATGCACCCACAGTACAGCATGAGGGAATGGTGATTGAAAGCATTGATGGTCCCTTAGGTAAAAATGTTTCTATTGTAAGAGATCAATATGTTGTTGATTTGTTCTCTTTCATATCTGCATTATTGTTCAGCTTGATGCTAGTCAATATTTGTTGGTTAGTGGCTATGACAGTTGATCTTATGGAAGTGATAAAGTGATGTTTATGTTCAACAATATTGTTGCAGTCTTCATTGTGATTGTGAGCCATGTATGTAGATGTCCAGAGAATACAGGATAAGTGGGGAGGACAAGTCCTCACCTAATGTCAGTATAAATGTCACTTTTGGAGGTCCAAAAGTTCTCCAGTGGGGAGGCCTAATCCGGGGGATATTTTCACTAAAAATTGAAGAATATCCAATACTCCAAATTTCATCACCATTAGAAAGAGCTTGATGTTTTGATTCCAAAGCAACTTGAATGGAGTCAAACAGAGCTATGGAGCCCAATTTATTGCCGATCAAAGTTCAGTCAACAATTGGTCAACTTAGGGCCCAGGGCAAGAAAAAAAGGTCAAAATCTGATGTCACCAAAAGTGGTCAAAATTGATATCAACGCGAAGAGCTCAGAAAGAGCTTTCCGACGGTGTTCATTCTATGCAAATCGAAGCTCCTATGTGCAAGATATGGAAGGTCAAAGATCATGGTCGACTAGGTTAACTTGAAGGTACAATGATGACGTCAGCATGATGTCATCATGCTGACATGAATGACTCATGAGGTGACACATGGTGGCTTCCCAAAGTTACACGTGGGTGCAATTTGTTGGACATGGCTTTATTTAAAAAATATATATAAGAAATAAATAAATTAATAATAGCCATGTCCTCCATTTTAATAATTATATCACTTCCTTAAGAAAAAAACGAGGCCCTCCCTATAAAGGGGATCACCATTATTTTTTAAAAAAATCATGCTATTTTTTAGGCTACCTTTTTTTTAGGGAAAACAAATTGATCCCTATTTTTAAGGGATGTAAATAGCCTGTAACCAAACTCATCCCCTATTTTAAATGAGAATTTCAAACCAACATTGTATATTGTATGGCTTTAAAATACAAGTGGCATTGGATGGTTTTGTGGAAATGTGGAAACGGAATACCCCTTAATTTAATAAATTCCCTCCAAGTGGTAAGACAATAATCCTTTTAAAAGGATTAGTTGTAACTTATGGAAATAGGAAAAGCCTGAATGTAATATGTGACAGGGCATAGAAACCATTTATTTATTTTTTTAGGGGATTTGTTTTGATAAGGGGGATTTTTCAAAATATTTACTATGTAAGGGGGATTAAGTTGAAATTCCCAAATCAATTGGTTTTTCACCAATTTGGGAATATTTTGTATAAAATGGGGAGGTGTGCTCTTAGGAGCTACGCAAATTTTTCAAGTCTAGGTGGTGAAGCTGTGAATCAGAGAAATGGGGAGATTTTCTAAGGAGATTATTTTTAGCCTTTTGTAAGTCAGAGTATTGTCATTTTTTTGAAGTTCTCTTGGTGCATTTGTAACTGATTTTTTGGAGATTAATTGGATCGGTCTCACTCTATTGGAGTAGACCCGGAGACGTCACGTTTGTGGCGAACTCCGTTATCAGATCGTTTGCACTCTCTCTCTCTCCTTCCTTCTCAATTCCGGTCTTTTCACCTTCAATTTTTAATGCATAAGTTTCAATAATGTATGCATGAATTGTATTTTTGCTTAATTCACATGTTAATGTGTTAATTTTGTTTATGTAACTTGGATTTCAAGATTTGTAAACTTTAAGCATTCAAATGCAATTAGTCTAGATCCATATCAGATCAGTTTCAACAATAAAAAGGGATTGCTCAGATAAGGATGATGACAGTGACAACTAAATGTGAGGATGATGACAACCTATGTTTTTTTTAATTTTCGATAAGGATGAAAATGCAAGACTATGTTTCCTAAAATGTCGACTAGGATGACTAGGTGATGATAATGTTTTCCTAAGAAAATGATTGATTTAAGATGACAAGGTGATCAAAGCCAAAATGTCGACTGAGGACTAAGATGATGATGTTTGACTAAGGACTTAATGTTATAAATGCAAGGTCTAGGTACAAAATGATGACTAAGATGAATAATGCAAAGTCTAAGTTCAAAATGAATACTCAGGATTGTTTTTTGATAAGTTTTGTCAAAATTTTGAGTTGTCTAAGGTCGATTGTTATGGTCCAGATTTGTAAATGTTTGTATATTATTTGAAAATCTAGGAAAACACTTGACAAGCATGATGTTTTAGTGTAAGCAAGCACACATATAATACAAGTACAACTTAAAAGGCCCGGGATATATCCCAATAATTGCTATCTCTACTCAAGGACTGCGAGTGTTCTTCTCGAAGCATGATATTGTACCGCAGACTATATCAAACAATGACCAATAGAACGGTTGGACTTGGCATGGTTTTAATATGTATTCGCTCTGGGGGCATGATCCATGGTGAGAGTCCCCTTTGGATCCACCTCGCCTTGAACCATACTCGTGATTCTTGGGTTTTCACCAAGAATCCACTTTTATATACCAGTTGGAAGTCCCTTGGTGTTAGGGTGCTACCAGTCTGAGTCGTCTCGGGGTGAGTAATTTTTCCCACCAGAACAGGCCCAAGTTCTAGAGTTAGTAACCATTTCTCTTACACCTAGGATCTCCTGAAAGCACAAGGGGAGAGGATACTTCGATTACTAAGTTGTGGGGGTAAAAAAAGATAAAAATGGGTCTGGTTTTCTGATCACCGAGTTTTCACAAGGTGAGAGCATACTCACCTACCATTTTGCAAACACACTTAGACATAGCAGAAACACAAGTTCATTTTAATTGCACCAAAAGTAAATGTGTATTATACTAAAAAAGACAAGCACATTGTTTTGATGTTTAGTCTTTGACGTTCGAACCTGCAAGACCACACATTAGTAGTTTGAATGTTTTCCTTTGATCCATGAAAAGTAACCGCCAAAAGTTGTAAATGAAAATTAGTACCACAAAAACCTAACTAGGCAGAATGTAGAAGAACCAGAATAAAAAGAACAAAGAAAACAACAAAAAACTCGAATGAAAATAAACAGAAAATGTTACCAAT
>VDFB02090638.1:0-24596 GCA_007258455.2 Sequoia sempervirens
TTGATAGAGCTTGCAAGTTGTCGCTTCAATCTATTCACACAAACCGATATATGAAAATAATCAGGGTTTTAGGGCTCGAGGCAAGATAGTAGGCATAAGTAGGCTAAGATCTGAGAGACTATTGCAAGCATCAAATAGAAAGTCAAAAATTTTTTTAGGCATGAGGTGAGGAATGACTTGACTGATCATAAATTTCTCAGGCCTTCAAATTGATCCAACTGGTAGGTATGTACACAAAATGCTATAGTTGGAAGTGCTTACAACATTAACATTCAGAGAATGAGATAACAACAATGTATGCACAACGATACAGAATATCAACTATTTCATGCACAATTGAAGCTACAAAACACTTCAGAAAAACAATGGAAAACTATGCTAGAAATACCAATCTGTTGTATGCTAGAAGTTAGGTGACTATTCTAAGGATGCCATGATGAACAGCAGGATCTCCAAGTTAATAATGAAGCTAGGCAACTAACTAAGCAGCTGGAAAATGCAGAAAATCTCACCTAGATCACACCTTAAGCTAATAGCAACCAAAAGGCCACTTGCAGTAGGCTATAAATACACAGGTCATGGCACTGTAGGAGTATAGAAACCCCCACAACCCTGCTTCAGCTCACACAGTTACAGCAAAGAACCCACAACTTAGACAATGAATTCAGTGCCTTCATTACCCTTCATAATCTTTTGCGCAACAATATACATGGTTATTATTTATGTGAAAAATACTTGTAGGCATCCATTACCCACATATCTCCCTTTTTGAGTGCCTTGAGTGGTGTGTTGGAAGTCTTCATCCAATAGAAGAAGCCACGGCCCAGTCACAAGCCAAAATATGTCACTAGCAGCCATCCAGATTTAGCGGCAACCATAAACCCTTGCAACCAGTGTGACAATGGATGGGATTATGGGGATGGTGTTGTGCAAGTCATGTGGCCCTCTACACAACTTTAATTCCTGCAAAAAAAAAAAAATAGTGTCCTTACTGCCTGCACCCAACATGAAATGGAGTATGAAGTACGTGCGAAACCTGTGCACCAGGGTACAACATAGATAAGTTCCTCCCCCAACTATTCAACAGTTGACTAAAATAGCAGTCAGTATTGAAAAAGAAACAAGGTAGCCTACTATTTTTTTTTTTCAATATAATTGTGTGCAGATCAAAGACAATAAACAGTGACATGAATGGACACAACTCAGAAAAGAAAGAAAGAAGTGACTAATTAGTATGGAAAGTGGACCTTTTGCATGGAGAAAGCATGATGAGACCAGTAAACAAATAAGGCATGAGGGAAATAAAGGCACAAGTGCATCATTCCAAAGTCAAGATCTAAAACTAAATGCATATTAGAATGGGCAACCTTCGCAACAGAGGCATTTTAAAAAAAAAAAAAAAACCTGTTATTGAGGATAAACTGAGAATCAAAGAAATATGCGAATGGTTAGCCCTCCTTCTAGCGCCAAATGTGGTTGCTGATTTCTGCAAATGGTTAAACCTTAAAACATACATTAGCATATTCAGTTTAAAGCAAAGCAAAACCTCAACATCCATATGAAATGAGTCAACATGATTTAATGATGCAATCAAAACAACAAAAAGGATTAAATAAACTAGATGAAAGCATACAATAAATCATGAAGTAAATAACATTCCATAGTGGATTGGTGCTATTGTTGAAAATAGCCCTTTCCCAACCCTTGATCAAGCTAAGCTAAATGATGAAATTGCTATGAATGTGATATGAAGATGTGTGGGAAAAATCAGTTCTCAAGGAGAGTGAATTTGCAAGAGTGATTGTGGAGTTGTGGAGGATTTTCTTGAGGATGAAGCCTCTATTTAAAGATTTTCAAATGCTAAGAGTGCTTAACATGAGGATGTGGGACTAAAGATAAGCCAATGGGGAGAGGCCACTTGTCAAGTGGTGATTGATGGATGTGCAAGATTTGGGAAGTGTGCCCAAGAGGGGAAATTTGAATTCAAATTTTGCAATGAATGCTAAGTTAGACCTTGGAAGGGACATGTAAGAGCCATGTAAGAGCTCATAAATGACTTGTTGGATGTACATGTCTACTTGTTTTTGATTTCAAATTTAGGAATATTCCATGTTGAGTGAAAATGTTGATTTTAATAAATCAATAAATTGATTTATTGGTGCAAGTGGCTAAATCTAGAGAATGCAAGTGGTGAGGATTAGCATTTAATCAGATTAATTAGCTAGGATGATGATTAGGATGAGTTTGACTTTTATGACTTAAATACTTGATTTATTTAAATCAAAAAAGGATGGAAATGACTTTTGAGATTTTAATTAAATAAAGTTTGATTTATTTAATTAAAGGATGATGTGAGCCTTTGATTTATTTAATTGTCCCTGATTTACCTAGTGAATGGATTTGTTGTGTTTGATTTAATGAGCGGATGCATAATGTTAATTTTGCATGTCTACACTAACAACCACTAATCTCTCTCTTCAAGGAGATGCTCCATCTTTAACTTCTACATCTCATAACAGTACCATTGAACTTTTCAATATCTAGATGGGAGGTAGAAGCCATGGTTTTCAATATTCTTCACAAAGCTACAAAACCCATAATGCACAAGCTCCCACTACAACCAAAAAACCTTCAAAACTTAAGAGAAAGGTGTCCCTCTTGCAAAAAAACCATTAGCTCTAATACCAAATGTTGGGAATCCAAGGTAAAACTTGCAACATTAGAACTTAATAATGTGCTTGCAAATTTGAAATTATGTATCCAAGATTTACCATAAAGTGATTATGTGATTAACAATTCTAAACATGAAAAAAAAAAAACAATACTAAAAGTTGAGAAACACAAGTGACATGAGATATACGTAGAGAAACCCTTGTGGGAAAAAAACTCCACACCAAAAGAGATCCAATATTTGTATTAAACTTCAAATGAGATACAAAAATACAATGCTCCTCTTTGAGTTCCGATAGCACTTCGTTACTCTAACAACCTGCAAACAAACTCTTACAAATCACCATCTTAATGCTCCAATATACAAAATTTTGTGGGAGAGAATACCACAAATGATATCCCAAAACAAGTAAAACCACTTGGAAAAACCCACACCCTCCTTAGTGGATAACCCATAAGCATGGTGAAAAATATTAAATGATCTCATGGCCTTCACATGGATGCCTAACCCATATCCAATCGAAATTAGTCAATACCAAGTGCTCCATAACTCTCTGATGCCTCCAACAACTTCATGCAAGAACATGCACCAACATGCAATATTGGGAACCTCACCATTCAAAAAATGCAAATAACATGTAATGACATGCATTACAAAGTGGTCCCCACCCATAAGTTGGACGCCTAAAGGGAATATGCTCTTGAGATGATTTGTAGCCATCATTGTAGTGGGTCCACCTCTTTAAATGCAATTACAATTTGTCATAAGAAAATAAATAACAAATATTTTGTCCCTCATATCCTCTAGAACACTTTCCAAAGAACGTGGAGACACACAATTATCAACTTAGGATAACAATTATAATGTAATCTATCCTAACAATATGGTTCTTAAATCAATAGTTCCATCCTATATTTCTTCAAATATAAATTATTGAATTAATTTGCATAAATATGTATACCCTTTATTAGATGGCATCTAGCAAGAAAAAAAATAAACATGTGACAAGAATTATTCTATTTTCCACTTAGATTTTTCTATCCAATGAGAGTAATTTATTGTTCTAATTAAATACTTTATTATTATTTCAAATTGGGTACCAATTCCACATCCCAATAAGAATAATCCAAAAATAATAAAATGAAAATATACCATGTTATTTCACCATGTTTGATTTGTTTCTCATCTTTGGGAATCTATTAAGAAGTGGGCCCAATATGAGACATAAAAATATATATTTTGTGACGAGCCAAATGAGATTCTAAAACATAATAGTACATATTTAAAATGTCTAAGATATTGTTCAACTTTTTTTCTAAGTTTTATAGAAAAATAGGCTATCATCGATAAAATATGAGTAACTGTAACAACATTCTAAGAGATGCAAATGCCAAATATGACTAGAAATATTTTTCTCTTTGCAATAAATAAACTAATTATTAATGGTGACCAAAAATAAAAAGAGGGAGAAAATACATCCATATCTAAAGGAGAATTATAAAGGGAAAACTTATATATTGAGTTATTAACTACTACTAGGAAATGGACATATTTGGAAATAATTTGAACATGGGAATGAATTTGGGCCCAAAACTTATCCATTGTATAATTTTGATGATAAAATTATTGAATATTCTATGATAAGATTTGTCAAAATCTAGATTGACCAATAATGCACTATAGCCCAACTATTGATCCCTTTTAGCAACTTCACGTGCTAGATTTAGATTATCAAAAATATATCTTCCTCTAAGAAAAAATGTATTTTCTAACCCCACAATACCTTGAATAACTTGGGAATAATTTTGTTCATGTAAATAGTGTAATACGAGACTAGCCAAAAATAGTATTATTTCTCTTTATGAATTAGTTTGATGGAGTATTTATTGATTCTAAGGCATAATGAACCTTTTTCTAATTCTCACAAATAAAATAGATACAAATAATATTAATTATATAGATAGAATAGGTAACTCATAAATGCTCAAAATTTTGCTATGTACCATAGAAAATAGGAATTTAGTCTCTTCTAAGGAAATACGTTGGGTAAAAAACTAACTCCAATTAGAATAAATTTCATTCAAAATATAATATTTTGCTATATTTTCGAGGGTTTCTTATATATCCTCCCATTAATATAATTCCTCTTTGAAAAATTTCAAAAAAACTATTAGAATATTAAAGTTATCTTAGAGAGATCTCTATACAATGAGCCCTAATCATTAATTAGTTAACAATTTTTCTCATTTTTGTGTTGGTATTTAGAGTTATTGAAGAATATGTGTTATTCTCTATTGTTTTACTTAATCTAGTAGATTATAGTTCTTGGTATAGCACCTTATCCTCTATAAGTGTTAGGTTTATGTAGCTCCATTTAAATAGAAATATGTTATAATATTTTTCCTAGTATGCTATAATTTCTCTTTGAGATATTTTTTGTGTGTTTACATTGACAAACTATTCTTTTGTTAAAGGAGCAAAGGGGTTTAGTTCAATGAGGAATGAAATATGTCAAAACTCAATTTATTATTTCTATTATTGTTTTTTAGGAATGGGAATTCAAATTCCCACTTGAACACCGACACGATAATGATTTATAAATATGAAGAATTTAGTTTTAAGGATACTTGAAGGGTGCATGTGTAGAATGAGCAAGAGATATAGAGATAAATATAGAAACTTGATTAGATAGGAGAGTGGAATAGTCATGGAGTTTCTTATCCATTTTTGCTAGACAATTGGACCATGTAAATAAATTATGTACATGGTGTGAATATCTACCATGTAGTGGTTCAATCATACCTAAATAATTATGACAATAAATACAATGTTTAAATCCATTTTGGTTGAGTTTAGTATGGTTATGTGCCAACTATGATTGTTATGGTGTTCCACCATACTTAAGTATGCTCCTAAAATGCAATCTACATTAGGAAAAAATTTAACATTAAATCCCAAAGAGTAGCTTGATCCTTAGTATTACGAGCATAATTTATCCATCATGGAGTTTCTTATCCATTTTAGCTATACAATTGGACCATGTAAATAAATTATGTACATGATGTGAATATGTACAATGTAGTGGTTCAATCATACCTAAATAATTATAACAGTAAATACAATTTTTAAATCCATCTTGGTTGAGTTTAGTATCGTTATGTGCTAACTTTGATTGTTATGGTGTTCCACCATACTTAAGCCTACTCCTAAAATGCAATTTACATTAGGATTTTGTTTTAACATTAAATCCCAAAGAGTAGCTTGATTCTCCTACACTTTTATTAAGCTTTAGTAGGTTAATAAAGTGAGTTTAATTAGTGGTTGGATTTTTGAGGTGTCATCATCCTACAAGAGACTTATATTTACTAATTTTAGACTACTTGACTATCACTCCCTACTAGTTGGAATTGCCACCTTCACCCTTTGCTTGAGTTTATAAAAATCACTACTTAGCTTGTATTTTTAATTTTTTATGTAGCTTCTCTTTGTGATCTCTCAATGTAATTTTATCATCTTGATGTTTCTATCTCTTGAATTCTTTAGTATATATATTTTTTCATTGAAATTGCCATTGTGGAAGTGGAAACACTAACATAGGGTTTGACCAAGGAAAACCCCTAAATGGTACAACCTTTGAATGTCTAGTTTTTAGGTTTGAAGAGGATTGTAATAAGTTTTAAGATCAATTCAATTCATTGTTGCATTGCAAACCCTACTACTTGACAACATACAAAAAATAGTTACAAAAATATCATACATTGATCTAATAGTGCGACAACCAGGGAAAGAAAGCTTTGTTCAAGCTCCAAAGGACTGTGAAAATATATCCAAAATTGGTCAACAAGGATGGTGGTTCCTTGGGCACCTATGTCCAAAATCAAGCTCAAATTCATATTATAGGTGCACAGTGCCCTACTCAGTCCATTTCTATAGTCTATTTTTTTTTATGATTTCTCAGATTTGTTGTATTTGCATCAGAATAGTAATTTGCATCATTAGATAAATTAAATAATTTCATTTAATCCTTAGGCCCCTTTTAGATTCAATCAAGGGTAGGCTGACTCATCTTTCAAATTGTAAGTCAATCTCATACCTTGTCCAAATCCAATCAAACCCTTGCTACCCTCAAATATCTAATGAAACATTTGGAAAAGTACCTAAACCCTAAAGTGAAATGTCTAGGGTTTAAATTTTTCTATTTTTCACAAAATAGTTTTTGAAAGAAATCAACTAGTAGGATATCCAAGCAATGTGCTTTGTCCTTCTCTTTTGTGAATAGTGCAATATGCAGTTCCTTGGGAGCTATTAAGGCATCATTTTTATCCACTATGATAATTGAATGGATAATTTACATGAGGGTATCCAAGCCAATGATATGTGATTTTTTAGTGGAGCTTAAGATATTTTAAAAGAATCCCATAACCTTTTTCTATCCTTTAATTTCTCTAGAATTTTCATACTTGTTAACTAGGTAGAGTTAATTCTATCGATGATTCTTCATTCATTGGTTGAATTATGAATTAATTTTTGTTTATATCTCCTTTCATATGTCAAGATCCTCTAGATGTTTGTTTCTATAATATTCCTCCCTTCTATGTATTTTATATAGTTTTTTCAATAGCTATTTTTTTATAATAAAGTAGAGCAAGAAAAAATACAAATAGAAAGCAACCAGTAGGCTTCTAAATAAATAAGTCAATAACTCTTTTTCATTTAGATGTTGTTCCTAACCCATCCATGAACCCATTACAATTATGTTGATTTCTTATATTGATTCTTCTAATCTATTTTTTCATGAAAAATATTTTTGAAATTGTTCTATTTCTATTCCTTGAAGCACTACTTTATATGTTCTAGAATTCGCATAAATATGAACATCTTGGTCCCATTTATATGAGGAGTGAATTTTCACCATCCTTCACTTTTTTGGATCTTGAGATTTTTGAATCATATTTGTTCAAACTTGAAGTAGATTTGGATGGTGTCATGTCTCCTTTTATGGAGATGGAGATAGAAAAAATTTCTAAGCAACAAATCAAGCTAATAAGACTATCTAGGATGATAGTGGTTCATTACTAGTTGTGGGTAATCAAGAATCTATTACACTTTTCTACAATATATTTTAAACTATCCATTCTATTAAAATTAGGTAGAATTTATATTTTTGGGGACTAAATCAATCGATTTTATAATGAATTAAAATAAATACCTCTAAGATTGGATTGAATGAACAATGCCTCCACTCTTATCCTTGAGAGATAAGATAGTATTGAATTATCTACCTATAATGACTAGATTATTGGTTTGTGTTCATTATGGTTGAAATATTGTCCCAAACTATTTTCTTGTGGAAGCTACCAATTGGACTATACACATTGAATAGGTAAATTATAAGTTTTGAATATGAATCTTAATTATATATACATACCACTTGTGATTAAAGAAATTAAAACAAAGTATGATAACTAGTTTGTTTCAACCCACCAAAATCCCCATTTGAATCCATAAATATTCGATTATAGTTTTCCCACGTGCTTTCTATCTAGGAATCAACATCTTGGGTAGAAAGTATTTCCTCATAAAGCAAGACAATTTTGTTTCCTAATTCTTGTGGGTGATGCTTGAAGTGAAATTTTTGTTAGGGGCATTGATGCCCTTAATATTGGATGAATGAGTCTTGTGGATGTCATAGATAGAATTTCATTCCATGAAGTGATTTATCTTAAGGATTAGTCCATCTTCATATTTTTTCTTGTCCATGATGTTCTTCGTCTTTTTCAATCTCATTTTTTAACCTATTTAGTAGGATTACTATAGGTTGGTTTTGTTTTCATACATGCAGTTTATGAGTTTATTTAGCACTTGAGTGGTGGAAATCATCCTCCTCACTATCACCTCCAAATGAGTTCCATTTTGTTTTATTGAACAAATGTCTCCTTTGATAGGCATGTTTCTTTGGAAAATATTGAAGACCTATTATCAATTCTTTTGCTAACCTTTGTGATCTCAAATTGGTATCCAAATTTTTAATTTTAGTTTCTAGATTTTATTTTTTTGGAAGAGGGGGAGTAGGCCCTTGGCTATTGGGTAAGGAAGGGAAATATTTTTTAAAATCTTAGGAGGGATAACAATTGGCTTGGGTGGAGGAAAGTCATCCATTAATTATGGAGAGCCTCAAATATCATGGATTTGACTTACTAAACCTTATTCCTTATAGGGTAGGAGGTAGAGAGGTTGTTGGGAGCTTATGGAAAAGAGTGTCTATGAGGGAGTCAATTTAAATCTTCTATTTACAAATGCCTTCTTTTGTGTAGAGAATTAATTAATTGGTAAAGAATTCATTTAAATTAATTTTAATGTAGCTTCTTGCAAAGATGGTTGACTTGCTTACCTCTAAAGTGACATCCTTTGAAACAAATTCTCCCATCAACTTTATTTTTTATATCTTAAATAGAACTTGAAGTGACCAATATTTGAATGATATATGCAAACCCATTTGACATATGAACTAAAATACATTTTAGATTGTCAATTCTTAAAACAAGAAGTCTAATCTCTCCCAAAACTAGGGTCAACCCATGTATTTAAAGTACCTATTAACATGAAGACTCCCCTAAGGACTAAATATTAAGTTCTCCCTCCAATCAATCCAAATTTGAAAATGAATCATGCCAACAATCTATAAATTTGTTGATGAGTGGTATATTTTTAAGATTTACCATGGATTATTTTACATCTATCTCTAAGATTGATCATGATGATATGATTTATGTCCAGTGGATCCCCTACTTCATCTCGACCAATGTGTACCCTTGCATGCATCCACTTTGATGTGGATGTCCTTATAATCTCACAAACAAAATTGAAAATTTGGGTATTTTATCTCCTTTCAAAGCATCATTTTGTGGCCTTGGTGGTTGGTGTACGAGAATCTATTATCCTATCTAAATTCCCCACTATCATTGATTTCAAGATAGGCTTTCTCCACTTGCTTGAAATTTTTGCTTGCTTATCACCAAGCGTTTACTTTCACTCCATTTTTTATTTCTTATTTCGGTGCACTTCCTCCATTTTTCAAAGAATCAATTAATTCAAAATAATTTTATGATTCGTAATCTTTCCAACTCAACTATAAACATAGATATAATACTCAATCCTCCTTACCCAAGTTGGAAAAAATGAAAGAAATCAAACACAAATTTGTATGATTGAATTTTTATTTTTTTTATTCTATTTTAATCTTTCTCCACTTCTCTTGCATTTTATTATTATAATTGTTTTCTATTATTTAATCAAAATTTGTTTATTGTGAGAAATACAAAATGATTTTGAAAGAGTTTTTTTATTGGTTAAATGTGAACATAGTTATAAACTATAAGGAAATATTTCTAAATAAATAGATGTTTTTAATAAGATAAAATAAGAAATTAAGGTCTCAATTTTATTACATAGCAAATTCAAAGGCTAAGAGGAGAAAAAAAGGAGACTAAATATAAAGAATAATAGAAAACCAGAGACAAATAACCCACAAACAAAAAACAAACATGCAGAGATGACAAGCTACAACATGTATTTGGGAGGAGACACAATTCCTCAATCTTCAAAATGGGAAGTAAGAAGATCTTCTTTAAGGTTCTTCTTTTTAGCCTTCTTTACAGTGAAACAATTAATATCATTCTCAATCCTTTTTTGTAACACCTAAATAGTGTTCTAACGCAGATGTAGAGTAGCAACAAACCTATGTACAACCTTATAAAAATAAGTTCTAATTTAAATATATATATTTGCATTAGATATAAATGTTAATAATCTTTGCTAAAATAATTCCAAAGAGATTTTATTTCGATCTTAAGTTATGTATTATGAAAAAATATTTTTCATTAAAAAATAATAAATTATAAAAAACACTTTATTATCAAATATTCAAAACACAAGAATAATTATTTTAAAAAATTAGAATCTACATAGGAAATGTTCGCTAGTTTCCACTAATTACAAAAATGGTTCACTATATGTGCTAGAAGTTACTAGTCACTTTAGGTGGATGATTTTTTGAAACTCTCCACTCAAGCATCAAATACACCATGTGTAAAACACCAACAATGGAAAGGAGTACATGACACAAAATGACCTACAAGACAATGTTTATGATTTATAGTCCAACTCCTTATTTATCTTGAACTAAGCCTTAAACTATTTGTTGGGGGTTGAAAAGGGTTAGAGATTGTAAGAAGCATAAAAAGAATAAAAAAAGATTCATTCTAGGTAATAAATAGTCTTAACTACTAGAGGAAGGATTAATAGTTCATCTTACAATAATCAAAACAAGGAAACATGCACATATAGTAGTAAAGATGAACCATAATCTTTTAGAGAACAACCCACTTCTTACTAATCTTATAGATTAGTATTTGTTACACAACATGCAATTTTTAAAACATACAATGAGACTCCCCTATCTATCAAATAAGAGAGTCTAGAATCAAATTATAGATCAAGCTCAAAATCTTAGCCATACAAAGCTAATTCCATAAGATTTAACCAATACATTAGGATTTTTAGGTTTTTTTTACAAGGCATTGTCTAAATATTGAATGGGCATGTAGGTTAGTATTTATAAAGTAGTCTACCTAGATCACAAATGAGTTTCCTCACTTAGAGGAAAGGACCTCTCTACACATTATGAGACATTAACTAATTCTATGGTGGTTGGGTATGGTCTCAATACCTTAATTAATTAGTTTAGAAGTGTTGAGATACTTGACACTACATTTCAACAGTGATTTTAGGTGAAACTTAGCCATTCTAGACATGCACAATTTCATATTTTAAATATTCTTCCCCATTTCTATGTGAAATTTGAAATCATACACAATGTGAAGTTGAAAATGTCAAAATTTGGCAATCAAGATGCTTAATGAATCCTTTATAGATATTTCCATGAGCATAGATCTCTTGAGTCATTGGATGAATCCTGTGGTAGAATGGATTGTCTACACTAACTTAGGAGAAGTTAGACCCTCACTTTTCTAAAAATCCCTAAGAATATGTCATGTGGCATTAGTTAAGTATTAAGTAACTAGAACTAGTACCAACAAGTGAGCCATTTATTTTCTTTATGGTTTTGTTGTATAGGCATGTGTCATAACATAAATAATTGAAAATTATTTTAGCCTCTTGTCAAAGTCCTAAAACCAATTAGATGAAAGATAACTTGGAGCATCAAATTACATGCACTGATAGAGACCTAGAATTTTCCAAAATAATATAAAAAATCTAAAATAATAAAATTATCTAAGAGAATGAGGTCGAAGCAAGTGAGTGCCACATGACATCTTTATTCATCAAATACAAATGAGGGATACACCTACCACATGCACTAAATGATTCACTATATTTTAAATAGCGACTTTAGGAATTATCTTTCTTGGAAAAGGAAAGGAGTCTAGGCATGCTATCCATTAGGAATGAGTTATCCAAACAAAAAAATGAAAAATTTTATAGGATACCTACCAATTTACAGATGGATTAAAAAATTCATAATCTTGCCTCATTATTCCTCATTAGGTAGCTTGAACCTAGTGAGTATCTTGTGTATCCACTCCAACTTTGGTGTGTATTCATAGGAAAATTGTTGAGACTATAAGTTGACAATTTGAAGAAGATTCCCTAAGTTAGTAGTTAGCTTTATCATGGAAAACATCTCCTCCATTGTTGAGATAGGGGATAAATGATCTAGGTAGTATAAAATTGGTTTTGAATGATAGTAGTAATAAACTTGAGGGTGCTCACATTATAGATTTTTGTGATAGTGGTATGTGCACCATTGAGAAATTGTATGAAAGTTGGTTTTTTTGTGTAAATCTATTTCTACACCATGGAATGGAGAGTTTGGGCATACTCAATGAAATAAAGTTTTGGAGTGAAGGTATGTTTATTCTACTCAATTTATTTATAGTAATATTTTCATAAGGCTTAGGTATCCTCAAATGAGCCTAGTACTAATTACTTGAACTACTCAATTTGACCTTGGAGTCACTAGATTTATTTCTTTAATGCATCAAGCATTTGTTATAGGTCGCCATTCTTCTCCATTAGGCCTTGATAGTTTATTTCTAAATCTCTCTTTGGGTTTAGAGGCGGGTGAGTTCATTATCCTATACACTTATCTTTATCTTCATGGCTCATTCATTTTTTAAGAGACTAAAAATAGACTTCCTCTTTTCCAATTAAGCTTTTAGCTCTATTTTTCCTTGGTTAAAAAATCTATGGTGGTCTTCTTGATTACCCTTTCTCCTCTAGGAGCTCTAAGGTCCAACCTATCCTTAGAAAGCTCTATCTTAGCCTCTATGAAGTATTTCTTTGCATCCTAATCTTATATTTCCTCTAACTTAGTGGACTTATAAAATACAATAGATACTAGTCCTTCAAGGGATATTGTCTTTGTCTTAGAGGTCTCAATTATTTTCATTTCCTTCCTCCTCCTCCATCTTCTTTAATTTCTCTCTAAGTTTATGAGAGATCAATCAAATACTTTGGCTCACTCTTGGAAAAATTAAAACTCGATCTTGCACCATATCATCCTTTATGCTTTTGTTTATTTATTCCATTTGGTACTCTATAGGTTGCATTTATTCTATAGGCTTGTCTATTGGAGGAATAAAGTGGGTGAAGTGGAAAGATTATTTTACTAGATTGTAAAGATGAAGGTTACTTTGACCTTGTAAATCATATGTATTTAATGACTCCTAATTTAATTTGTAAATAATTCATAAAGGATGAGGAATTCGCTATCAATAATACTTTCTTTTACCATCAATTTTTTAAGGGTATAGTAATTAATTTTTACTACTAGTTGGCATGCATTTATTTACTGAAAGGGAGTTACTATTTATGAAAATGAGAAAGGTACAATTGTGTTTCAATGATGGTACAATTCATGTCCCATTACTAGATGAGGAAAGGTAAAGTTGCATTTTAGTGATGGGAAGTTAAAAATTATTCTTAGTTTTTTACATATTCTTGAATTACCTAGAAATTTATTTTTGGTTTCTGAGTTGAATGATATAAGAATGCATGCAATATTTTATAATCATGGTTGTAGATTTGTGAGAGGGAGTTTTTGGATAGAAAGAGGGACAAGTATGGGAACTTTGTTTAGGGTAGATGCCACCATTTTTTTTAACTCTACCAATATAACTAAGAAAAATAAAAAGATATGCATGTTGTTGCATAATAGATTGGGCCACATAAGTGAGAATGACCTAAAAACCATCTTACATAAGACATTATTAGATAGTTTTTTATTAAAATGACAATTTTGATTTTTGTGAGCATTCTATATTCGGTAAACAAAATAAAGTATATTCTCCTTTAGAAAACATTAAAGATAATATTTAATTAGATATTATTCATTCAAATGTTTTTTTGTCATATGGATATTGAATCTATTAGAAAATCTAGATATTTTTTATCCTTCATTGATGATGTTTCAAGATTTATCTAGATTTATTTTTGTTGAAAGAATGAAGAAGGTTGTCATTAATGAGTTGTCATTGATGTCAAGACTACATGATTAATGTCAACATTGTGCTAAGGATGATTGTAGAAGAGTTATTTTACAAGAGGGTTTGATCCACACACAAAAATAGTCAAATATTTTTGCTAAGTGTCTACAGCGACACATTATGTACACAGTTCCCTCCAGTAATTTGGTCCCAATTCCTTTGACCCTTGAGATTTAATTTTGGATTCCAGTATGTTGTTCATGGACATTAGAAGCATCTTAATTTAGAATTTCATCTGATTTGGATAAATGGTTCAAAATATACAAGTAATAGAAGATTGGCATATAAGGTTTACATAGTCTTCTATGTAATGACTATGACTTTTCTGGTCTGCACTCCTTCGTGGATTTGAGTTAGAACTTGTAGTTTTGGAAAAATGTTAACATGTGTCAAAGCATTGTATTTTCCAGTTGGTGTGATATTTTGAGGTCCACGTGTCCTATTGTGATGATCAGTTGGAAATTTTTCTTTTAGGTCTTTTTGCTTGGCCGACCTAATGTATGTAAAGAGTTTTGGAGATTAAATATAATATGAAAATGTAAGAAGGAGCTATTATAGGTCCATGCTGACCTATTACATTTTTTTTTGGGCATGAAGGTATTTTTATTTGAATAATGTACTGACAAGGCATGTTTTCTATGTTTTAGGGCTACATCTAATTAGGCCGACCTAATTGATGTTTGTAATGGATTTTCATATGTATAAAAGGTTGTTTTAAGTTTGTGGAGATAGAATTTGAATGTGTACATGATCCAAATACAAGCAGTGATGCGAAATATTGCAAATTTAAGTGAATAAGTTGTGAAAGTTCAGAAGACATGTGTGAATTTAGAGCATAGCAGATATTTTTTATCTGAGTTAGATGAAGTGTATTAAGTCAGTCTTTTGAGCTTCAAAGGAACTTGTTGTGCTTGTAGCACACACAACCTATTCAGAATGGGGACCCTCTCTTTTCTCTTTTCTAGGTCATTTTTTCCTTCATCTCATTTTGTGTACCCCCTATTTTTGAGTTCTAAGTGGTCAAGGAGTCTTAGAAGAACCACCTTAAGTTGACCAAGTTTCATCACTTCCAAAATTTGCAAGTCTCTGGCCTCTACAGAGTCTCCTTGGTAGTTTTCCCTTAAGTTTCAAAACTGTTGTCCTTTGGGCCTTGTGGATCCGCCCTTGTGGGCCGCCCTACGCAAGATTTCATGGCATCATTTCTGTTCCAAGCAGCCGACTCAAGACGTCCTCCTGCCTTGTGAGACCCATGGTCTCCTTCATTGTTTTCTTCGTCGACCTGCCAAATGGCCAACTCTCGGATTACCGTCCCTCTGCCTTGTGGAGCCTACACACATTGCCGCCATAAAGACCGAAACCAAAACAAATAAGTGTAGAAGCCAGGTGGGTTGCAACACTCAAGTGACCACATATTGAACTTTGTCCCATTCTTGTCGCTTCAAATGGCCAGTAGCCTCTATCGACCCACTGCATGGGGTCTGACCCTGTTGCCTCCCTTTAACCATTTTCTAACAAATGAACACAGCTTAAGCCCCTGCAGGTCAAATAATGTGGGCCGCCCTTGGCGGACCTTTGTCCTCTTCCCATCATCCCAAATGGAGGTCATCCAACGTCCTTTCTCACCTCTTGACCCACACCTGACTAAATTGATTGGACTTCAAAGAGCAAAGGGTATCATCCTCCATGACCGCGGGTCCCACATTGCGGGGTGCTGCCTTGCTAGAGTCATTTTCAAATGGCAGAGCTCCAAACTGTCGACAAGTTGCTTGCATTTGCATGCCTTGAACCCACATGCTTGAAAGATGGACTTAATGCCTCCAAAGCCTCAAAAGTGATTTGACCCACGTGTTGAAATGGCCTAACCTACTGATGGGCCCTACCTTGTGAATGAAATTGAATGTGAAGGGAACCATGTGGGCCGATGTGCCCTAATTGCCATTCCTTTACAACTACCTCCAAAATGGCTGCCAGCCTAGGGAAGTCTGCACCACTAGGCCCACATTGCGATAACTCCCTCAAACGAAAGGCTAATGATGATTCGAAAGAATGTTAGGATCCTTGAATAGTGAATTACTTGATCTAATGTCATTTTTGTAGGATCTCGCTAACATTTTTCATGTTTTACACTTGAATGTGCTTACTACTCCCTTGTTTGTAGGATATATGGAACTAGCTGCAAGACCTTTGAAGGCTCTTGCAGAGAAAGAAAAGGGAAATAATCTAGCCAAAGCACCTAGGGGCAAAGAACATAAGGACCAAATAAAGTACAAGTTCTAGGGAGTGGAACTCAAATCAAAGGTCACCACAAACTGGGACAAGATCTCAGACACTAACTTGGGGCACATCGACATCGATGAGTTCAATCAGAGGGTCATTGTCAACCCTACCACAGAGAATGCTAGAAGGATCAAAAGAAGTGGGTTGGCCAAGGTTGCTAGTTTCCTGCTTGCACTCATAGCTCCTGAGTTATTCATGGCCTGCAGAGAGGCATATTAGGAGAGCACGAAAAGAAAAGTGGATAAAGATGGCAACATATTGGTAGATTTATCCACCAAGTCTATCAGGTAGACCTTCCATATACCCACCTTTGATGAAATGGAAGAGGCCTCTAAGGAATATGCTAAGAGCATGTGGAAGGTCGACCCCCTCAAGTAGAAGAAATTGATTAATCAATATTGGCTAAAGGAGAAGAGGGGAAACACAATCAAGGTGCCCTAGGAGCTCTTTAGGAGTGATTTCTATGAAGATTATCATGACTTAGTGACCTTACTGAGTAGGGTTATGAGTCTTCCAACCACAACATTCTTCCAAGAGTGGATGATATATTTTATAGAAGAAACCAATTCCATTGGACAAGAATGATCAAAAATTGCTTACATGAATAGTTCGTGGTAGTGAAGAAAATTCACAATTCTATATGACCTCATACTTGGTCTACCTACTAGCTGATTGGGCTCAATATAGAGGACTATTTGTAGCATCGAGCCAAACTTTGGCTGCAGTGCAGGCTACCCTAGCATAATTTTTTGATGGCCTCCCTATTCCTCCTCCAACTAAACCACCTACGATGGAGGCAATGATGCAGATTTCTGAGGAGTTGGAAAGACAAGAAAGGGAAGCAACCAAAGATATCGAGGAAGAGGATGATGATTATCATGATCATCCTGAATATCAACACTTAGTAATTGATGAAGTGGTGCATGAGGAGAAAGAAGAGGGAACACATTCCTCTGAGGAGGATATTGAAGATCCTCATACAAAGTACATTACAAAAACCTTTGATCAAGAACTAGAGGAGGAACTTGCCAAACAACTGAGGGATGTTGGTGAAGAAATTGAGAGACCGCCCTCTAAAGAAAAGAAAGAAATAGATGATGAAATGGAGGTAAAAATAGAGCCTCCAACTAGGGAAGAGGATGAGAGCCCTAAACATGATGAAGAAGAAGAAAAAGAAAAAGAAGACAAGCCTCAAGAGGAGGCTGAGATAAGAAAGAGCCAGGGAAGAGCATCATGAAGAGCATGTGCAACAAGAAGAAGAAGAGAAAACCTCTGAAAGAGGAGATAGCCCCAATGAACGTACATGATCACATCAACAACCTAGAAAAGAGAAAGAATTGGACAAAGGCCATTGAAGATTTTTTTTAGCAGGTCATATACAATGGCCATATGGGTATCAGTCACACTGCTAGAACAACTAACAAATTTTGAGGAGTGCAAAAACAACTTGAAGGCACAAGAAAAATCTGCACAAACTTCCCAAAATTATGTAGAATCACACACCCCAAGCTCGAGGCCATCCTCAAGATGCTTGAAAAAGCATGGGAAAAAGAGCTTGCATCGGAAAATGATGACCACTAGTTCGTGGAGACATGGAAGATGTGCCTTGATCACAAGAGATCAATTTTAGAGCAAGTGCTCCATGAGGTAGAGCTTGATATTGATTGGGATAAAGATACCAAAACAACATGTGAGGAGTACCTCAAGCTGATGACAAATTTTGACATTTCCTCCATTGAGCTGGATCCCGACAAGATAAGGCCACATTTCCTCAAGAAGATGGAGGACAAAGCTATAGATGTCCTCACACCAGATTTCATGGATTTTGCTACTCGTGACTTTTCCAAATCCGAACAAGTTATAAAGAACACTCCCAAATTTCATAAGGATTGGGATGTAATTACCGACTGATCAAAGAAATTGAATTTTCAAGTGCTCCAATCTGATATAATGGAGTGGAATAAGCTGCATACATTGATTGGAAAGTTTGTGGAATATGCTACTATGAAGAAGCATGAAGGGAATCCAATAATTGATGATGAATTCCTCACAATATAGTTGCAACAAAGAGAAATTAGCTACAAGAAAAAAAGCTACAATGCTACCCACTACAAGACAAAATAGGCTAAAGGAAAAAATGTAATTTTATATTGTAAAATATGTGGGGGTAGAATAAGCTTTAGGAGTTGATCGGAAAGTTTGTGGAATATGCTACTGTGAAGAAGCATGAAGGGAATCCACTAATTGATGATGAACTCCTCATAGTATAGCTACAACAAAGATAAATCATCTACAAGAAAAAATGTTGTAGTGCTGCCCACTACAAGAAAAAATAGGCTAAAGGAAAAAATGTAATTTTATATTGTAAAATATTTGGGGGTAGGTGAAACCCTAATTTGTAGTGAATCTTGGCCACACAATGAGATTAAATCTTGGCCATTCATTTTTCTTTTTGGACACTATAAATAGGGGGCATCCTCTCATTTTCAAGAAAGAGTCGAGTTGTTGTAAAGGCATGCTACTGGAATTTTAATAGAAGTTCATTGATTTTGGTGGATTCTTGAATTCCAACTTCATGTTTCGTGATTATTCTCCTCTTAGTGAATTTGAATAGATTAACTTTGTTGTTCTATGTTTCAACTTGCTTTAATAGATTAGTTAGTGTTTTCCATTGATGGTGAATGATTCTACTATGTTGATGCCCTTCCTTGTTCATGTTTTTTGTTGTTTATTGATTATAAACTGTAGTGTAAATCTAGTCTGAACATTGTTTGAATGATGCACTTAAATTCTATCTTTTGTTCATACTTTATGGTGAATGAATGGTTGAAATCTACAGACCTTAGAAGATTGCACTAGTTTCATGAGACTGTGAGTTAATATGGTTAAGTGGGACTTAGTTCTAGGAAGTTTTCCCATTGTAGCATCCTCCATTGTCACTGTTCATCAATATTTTCAGGTCTAGGAACTTACTCCCTTCCCTACCCTTTTGACTTTTGTTTTAAATAGTAACTTTAGATGAAGTTCATTGCACATTGTAAAGCCAAATCTAAAGACCAAAGTGGAGTTTGAGACTGTTGTCTTGAATTTGTAGCAATAGAGCAACACTTCAAAAATTTTGCAAACTCAATTCAAAGAGCCAATTCCCTCCAACTTAACTTATGTAAGGCTTCCTTGTGATTACCAACAAGATCAGATTAAACCAACTGAATTATTCCAAACATGTCATGACCTGACACCTGAGAGACCTTGGGGAAGTTTTCAAAAACTTGTTGTAGGAGATTTCCTTTCAAGAGAGGTAGCATTCATGTGTGATACCTATGTTGATAAGGTGCAAAAACACCCATCAACAGAACTAAATTTAGCATATGATAGATTCATTTTTTATCAGTTCAAATCTTGGCTATGAAGCCACTTCTTTCTATCTTTCTTTTCTCTATGAACAGTGAGTTGAATTGGATAGTGAGTCCACCTAGCAACAATCCTTTCTATAATATATTATAACTAGTTATAATATATTGTGAGCTAATAATCATCGTGGTTTTTCCCATTTTGGTTTTTCCATGTAAAAATTTTGGTGTTCATGTTTTGTGTGTTATGGGTTGTTCATGCTTTTACACTCTATAATATTTAAATATGCTTTGGTAATTGGATGGTTAATGATTGGATGGTTTAATAAAATACTGATTCACTCCCCCCTCTCAATATTCTGAGTGTTCAATAATTGTACCAGAGCTTGGTCCCTTGGAAGAAGCTTGATTGTTGAGGGAAGATGTTGGAGATCAAACACATGGTTGATAAAAGTTTTTTTATTTCTATGAAAGAGATTCCTAATATTGGATATGCAAAAGAAGATTACATGCTTGAAAAAGATGGAGAACTCAAATTTCTTTTGAAGATCTTAAAAAAATTGAAGATGAAAATAGAGATCTAAAGGAAAATATTAAAGAAGCAAATGACAACATGAAAAATTTGAGAGAGAAAATAAAGAAGTTCAGCAAAAGCCATAAGGAAGTAAATGAACTATTGAAGCAAGCAAATGAGAACATCACCAGACTGAAAGTGCAAGTGGAAGAAAAGAAAAGGTTTGAGGAATGTATGAATGCAATGGTAAAAATAAAAATTTATGAATGCATAAGTCTTGAAATAGAAGTGGTAAATCTAAGATCAAATTTGGAGTAAGAAAGAAGTCATGAAGATAAATTCAAGAAAATTTCTACAATGCTTGATGAGTTGATTGTAGGTTAGAAAGCATCTAAAGACAAAGGTGGTTTGGGACTTGAAAAATGAGAAAACTAAAAAATAGATCAGACACCTAATGCAAAGAAGATCAATGAACCAAAGAAGACTAGAGAAAAGAAGAAAAATGGCAAGACATAGAATCAAAGAAAAAATTCTAGAAGGACCCCTATCAGACAACCAAATGCTTAAAGGTACCTATCTTTTAATGGTGTTTGTTATTCTTATAATAAATTTTGGAATATAGAAATGGAATGTAGAAGCAGAATGAATTAGAATGTTTCATCTTTTATTGATCAATGCTTTACATGCAAGAAGTTTGGACATAGAGAAAATTAATGCAAAATTCAAATGATGAATGCATATAATAATGGTAGAACGATTCAAACTTTCAATGATTACTACTATACATGCTATATATTTGGACACAAGGCTAATAAATGCAGATCTAGGATGAATGGAAGGAATGTTGTTCAAAAGAGTTTTGTATGTCACAGTTGCAATAGACCTAGACATATTACTAAATTTTGTAGAAGCAGAAACATAAGGAAGGATAATTATTGGAATTAGTGCCTCAACTTGCTGGCTTGTATCACGGTTCAAGTCTTCTTTGTCAGTCAATCACTGGAGTTCCTCAGTTTATAACCTTGTCGCGGAGTTTGGAAGTTTTGTAATTTCCCGACTGACTGATCACTGGAGTTCCTAAGTGTGTAACCTTGTTGTAGAGTTTGAAAGTTTTGTAGTTCCCTGACTAACCAACTTCCTTCAGCTTTATCAAATAAGACATGTGGCGGTCGCCTCTAATATCATGATCACTAAATACCTTGTGATTTTTGATCACGCGTTGGTGGGCAGTCATTGAGATCAAATGACGATTGATCGATGGTCATGCAATCTCATCCCCTTCAGCTTTATCAGATGGGACACATGGTAGTCACCCACGATATCATGATCAACCAAAGAAGTATGGTGGGGTCATCGTGGGATAGTGAGGAATGGCTGAGATCAAACAAGCCAATGGATGTGGGGACCACTTGGAATTTTGGGGACTTGTTGAGAATATTGTTGATTCCCAGTTTGATTCTCTGGAAATGCACTAGTGGACACGTGTTGTGATGGAGACCACAAGGAATGATCAATAGTTCGATGAGATGAATTTCGGTGAGAACTCTTGCCGATGGTTTTCCTCTCGCCGACGGGTATGAACATCGGTATAACATAAAGGTTCTAAAAGACTCTTAGCGATAGTGAAAATCTTGTCGATGGTTCTGTGATTGGGCATTTTGGCATCAGGGAGACACAACCTAGTGTCTAACTGACATGCGATTTTGTTTGAACTTCTTTGACCAAACATTTGTCCTATGTGGTGTCTTCTAAGCCAATGAGAGAAACAGAATGTGAACCATTGGAAGTTGAATAGTTGTGACCATTCTTGTGTGGAAGATGAACAGATTCTGAGGAAAAATGACTATGTTCTAAAATGGTTGAATGGTGAACAGTTCGATGGTGAAGAGTTGTTCGATTCTAAACGCAGATTTGATTTGAGTGAATTCATTGTATGTTGACTGAGAGCATTGTGAGATTAATGTTTTGTACAAGATTGATCAGTGAATGTTGCTGTTGTAAATTGACATCAGAAAGTTAAGTCTAATCTCTGTATGTAATTTTCGTTACTGTAATACAAAGAGGCTTTTCTTGGTGTGGTGGTTTTTTCTCCCATAATGGTTTTCCCACGTAAATCTGGTCTCCGATTGTGTATGAGTTCATTTCTCTTTTCTGTTAATTCTTTTTAAGTGTATATTATTGAACTGTAATTGTAAAATTTAAAGTCCTATTTGCATTCTTCCCTGAGGTTTTTGGAATTAGGAGAGTTTGTCTCTCACCTAAGATTTCCTTACAAGTGGTATCAGAACCTAGCTAGTTGTGTTATCCTTGTGGGTACATTGGGTTTTTTGTGTCAATTCTATTTAGTGGGAGTCTTGTAGAAGTTTGGTAATTTGAATTACAGATTAAGATGGCAAGCATGTCAGGAAAGATTGAAATTGAGAAATTTAATGCCAACAATTTTGAGTTGTGGAAACTTAAAATGGAAGATATGTTGGTTGACCGTGATCTTTGGCTTGCTGTGTCTAGAACGAAACCTACAGGCATGAAGCAAGAGGATTGGGACCTTGCAGATCAAAAATCAAAGGGGCTGATAAGGCTCTGTTTAGTAGACTCTGTTCTTCTAAATGTTCATGAAGAAAAGACTACATCTTCTTTGTGGAAAAGACTAGGAGCTATTTATTAGGGAAAGTCCTTGGTGAATAAGTTGTTCTTGAGGAAGAAGTTGTACTCTTTGAAAATGCAAGAAGGAGCGTCTATTGTTGATCACTTGAATGCTTTCAACATGTTGATTTCTCAGTTAGCATCTATGGGTGTGAAGATTGATGAAGAAGATCATGTGGCTGCCATTTTTATGTTCTTTCCTGTGATTCTTGACTAATGGTGATGGCCATTAAGTACAACATTAACCCTTTAAGATGGGAAGATGCTGCTCTTTGTTAATGTAAGAGATGAGAAGAAACATTTTGAGATGGCAAAGGAGGTTCTGTTGTTAGAGGCAGATCGAAGAAAAGGAGAAGAAGGAAAAGAAGTCCAAATCAAAATCAGAGGGGAGATCAAAGTCTCCTGGCAAGAAGTCCAAGGTGAAGTGTTGGAACTATGGGCAACCTGGTCATGTCCGAAATGATTGTAAAGAGGAGAAAAAGAAGAAGAAGAAGAATCTTTCCCACAATGATTTCTCTCGTGAAAGTGATGCGTATGCCTTCATTGCAGCCTTGGCTACTCAAGCACGATGATGTCTGGTCGATTGATTTGGAGCATCTTTCCACATGACATCTCATAGAGACTGGTTCACTAAGTATGAAACATACAATGGTTGAAGGGTGTATTTGGAAAGCGATTCATCTCTGGAAATAGTTGGTCGTGGAAGAGTCAGAATTCAATTCCTTGATGGAAGAGTGAAGGGAATCAATAATGTGATGCATATACCAGGTCTGGCTCTAAATCTACTTTCTGTTAGTAAGCTAAATGATGTTGAAGTGCAAGTCACGTTCTCTGGAAATGGCTACAAAATGACTAGAGGCTCAATGGTGCTAGCTAGGGGTGCTCAGACAGCCTTTGTATGTTCGGATGCACATGTTGTGCAATGCAAGAAGTGTCTCTACAAAGTCATAGAAGGCTACTCATGGAGAAAAATAGGAAAAATTTCCTGATAGTGCAAACTCTATGGAAATTAAACTTCCAGTAGAAAAGACTATGCTCTCGCATCATAGGCTTGGCTACATTGGAGAAAAAGGTTTTAAAACCTTGAAAAATAAAAAACTTAGTTGAGGGGCTTGATGATTGTAACCTCAAATTCAAGTTTTGTGAACACTGTATATATGGAAAACAACACCATGTTTCATTTTATTCCAGTCCTCATAAATCTTATGGTTTACTTGATTATATTCATTATGATGTTTTTGGTCCAGTAAATGTTCCTTCTTTATCTAAATCAAGATATTATGTATCATTCATTGATGATTATTCAAGGGAATTTGTTTGTTTTTTGAAAAGTAAAGTAGAAGTGTTCAATCATTTTAAGGAATATAAAAACCTTGTAGAAAATCAAACTGGAAGAAAAATAAAATGTTTAAGGACTGATAATGGCAGCGAGTTTTGTTCTGATGAGTTCGAGAGGTACTATAAAGATCATGGGAATAAAAGACATAAAACTACACCCTACACTCTGCAACAAAATGGAGTTGCTGAAAGTTTCAACATGACAATAATGGAAAGAGCACAAAGTATGATAAGCA
>VDFB02090640.1:0-22306 GCA_007258455.2 Sequoia sempervirens
CATATGTAAGCTAAAGGACTCTAAATAATACACTTTATTATAAAAGGATACTCATTCAAAAGATTGGAGAATGACATTAGGAACCACATATTGCAACAAAAATTCATTAATTGTCCAAAAATACTTTTGTCTAACTTTTAAAAATAAAATTTGAGGGTAGATGTATGCCCCCCTTGATTCTACTTGCTTTATGAAGGTGGAATCAAGGTAGCAATCTAGCGGCATCGAATAAGAAATGTCATATTGTAGGACATTTCCAAGTACCATGCCAAATAAAAATAGACAATTGATGATGTCGGGTGCGGAATCATGATTCCAATGCATCAAACGACATCAAAAATAGAGTTCCCTAGCACCTATTACAGTGTTTTGAATAAAAAACGCTTTATTAACTCTTAAGTTAGGAAAAACCCTAATTTGATGCATGAGTAAAAAGAATGAAAAGAGGTTAAAAGAGGTGAAAGAGAAGTATTGGGTCATCTACTATTTCATTTTACCTTCTTGTAGCATGAGAGTGACGAGTGAGACAAAAATATGTTAAGCAGACAAGATTACAGGCCAGTGTGATTGGATGTTTTATGGGACCAGGTGGCACACGATGAGCGTCATCATGAGGTGAGTCGATTTTGCTACCTATGCTATGTGTTTATGTAATTATTTAATTATTTTTAGGCATATCTAGGTTAATTTAGGACCTTGGAATAAGTTTGCAAAGTGTCCCCTTTTTGTGCAAAGTGTCCCATTTGTTCACAAAGTGTCCCTTTTGTTTGCAAAGTGTCTTGTTTCTTCGTGAATTGTCCCAAAAGGGTTGTAACATTTCTAGGGCCTTTAGGAAATCACACTAGATGGATTTTAGTACACTTTCATAATGATCAAAGTGAAAAGTAAAGATATTAGATGATTTTTAAAGAATATTTTTTGTGATTTCTATAGGTACCCACCCAATCGCAGCAATGACTAGGGGGTAGATAGTTGAGCTTCTTGAAAGATTTAGCCCCATGAATTTTAGAAGAGGAGATAATGCACCTTCAGGCTATAAGCATCTATTGGGTGTACCTCATTCCTCCCATAAGGTACCATGACGCTATGTTGATGGCCCTCTATGAGCACTAGGATGTAGATACATACACATTCCACCTATCGATAGGTGAGATGATGATCACCTTGGAGGATGTATACCGTATTCTATGTGATTTGATTTGAGGAGAGTGGACACATTTTGAGAGAGACTAGACATTCCACAAGCAGAAGGTGGATATGCAGTATTGTTTAGGTGGTTTAGTACATGATTATTGGGTGAGAGGGTAGATAGACCTGGCAATGTTACTATATTCATGAGTGTTATTTGTTAGATAGATTATGATGCATAATGTAGCACTAGTTCTTCTCCTTGATGGGTGAGTAGTGCACCTCAAGGGAGGACTAGTCCATTTGATTCAAGGTATGGTAGAGCATCGCACAGTGTATGCCTAGGGTCAGTGTATCTTGGCACATTTGTATTATGATCTTGGTTGATTTGTATTCTAGGAGGTAGATAGTATGGTGCACTGTACGCTTCTACAAGTGTGGTTCCTAGAGCATATTACATGTACCAGACTAGTCGGCCTCCCATATGCTACAACAATAGGGTATCCTCAGGCTTTCGGTTATCCTCTACAATGATTATGGTAGTATGGTGATTTACATTTTTGGAGAGTATGATTTGACCGACTAGAGGTGGATGAGATCTTATGAAGACATTATCAATTGATGCTATAGTGGCCAGATGATACTAGACAATTGAGGATACTATAGTTGGATATATTTCTAGTTGGCCGCCATGGCCGCATAGTATGACCTTTCTACTACAATCAAGCCATGAGGTAATTTGGATAGGTTCAGATACCACCCCGGGCATGATCCTCATTTAGGAGGTCAATGCGGAGTGCCTGGAAACTAGGTGAAATAGTGTGGCTCACTCAAGACCATGTGGTCGAGAGTGACTTTGACGTCTCTAATCATGACTAACCACCAGTCTCTAATGCAGACGTCATTAGTGCCACAAGGGATTATGAGGAGTGGTGGATGGTGACATGACCAACATCAGTATATCTGATGGCTGAGCCAATGGGAGATGTAAGTCCACTACTAGATGAGGGAGATGACAAAGAGGATAGGATCAATGAGACACACTACAAGGATGTCGATATATTCATTGATGTTATTGATGATGAGTATGATGAGGATGCAGATCCTAATTATGATGGCTAGGAGGGAGAGGAGGAGGAGTACAAGGAGGATGAGGAGGAGGAGCCACTCCTAAGTGAGAGTGATGAGAAATCAACTGAGAATCGACATGAGTGGGGAGATTCCTCACCCATCTGTATGATGAGATCATGAGCAGTAGCTACAGCAAGCACCAATACTCACAGTTGTGGAGAGGCTAGCACATCCTCCATGCCCCCTGCACAGGATGATGTCAAGATTTCTCAACCTACCAAAAATATAGGTGATGATATTTGATTTTATGCATGTACTTTAGTGCTTATACTCTTTATATATATTGTTGACATGAAAAATATCCTGATCAACTAACTTTGATTCTCCTTTAATCACCCCTTTATTAACCATTTAATCAACTCATCTTAATTCCTCTGTTAATCAAATAAATCAAATTTATTTGATTAAATCATTATCCTCTTTTGATTAAATAAATCATTTTATTTATTTAATCCTAAAGTTCATCTTTAATTAAATAAACCAATATTATTTTTAATTAATATCTAAAATCCTCCATTTAAATTAAATAAATTCATCGTTAACACTAACATCATCCCCTTTAGCTAAAAAAATTAAAATATTTATTTAACTAAGTCTAAATCATTTTCCATCTCCTTTTGATTTATTTTAATCCATAAATCTAAATCAAATAGGTCAAATCACCTAATCTTCACTTAAGTTAATCAAATCATGATTAAGGCTAAATCTAATCCATGTCCCATCCTCTAGCTTTTCCCACTTACACAAATAAATCAATTTAATTAATTTATTAAATCTTCATTTTCCCTCAACAAAGCATACAACTAGAATATTCCTCCATTTCAAATCTCCCTCTCAAATGAATCGTCCCTTCCAACATAGTATTAACTCCCCTCTTACATGTCCCCTACTTGGCATTTAAGACCCTTTCTTCTCCCTCCAACAAGCCAACTTTTAAATTTGAAAAGCCACTTAATGTCATTTATTGGCACATTTGTCAAAATGTGCTCACCCTTCATCCTCTCACATTTTGACAAGTGGCATCTTGTCATTGGCTCAATATTAGTCCCACATTCATCCCTTTTTCCTTTTCTCTCATCAAACTCTTCTATAAATGGAGAGGTTATCCTTCATTCTCATCATCCACAACTTCATGCAAAGTTACTCTCTTCACATTGAGAGCTAATTTTTTCCACTTCATAGCATTTTCAACAATCTTCATCATTTGGCTTGTGAAAGGATTGGGAAAGGGTCACTTTTTAGATATTGTTTGATTTTATTGAACGATTCCTCACACTTGTCATCCCACTTGTATGCTACTTCCTTGTGAAGTAGATGAGAATATGGGTTTTGCTTGTTTTCCAGTTGTGTTATGAATCTGTAGATGGACTGAAACTCTAAACAAGACATTAGCATGGTTAGTGTTTTAAAAAAAAACAAATATCCAACATCCCTATGGAATAATACATCATGCTTGACCAATCCACTATGGAATAGGTATGCATTGTGCTTCTTTTATGCTTTCAATTAGTTTGTTTTGTTATCTTGTTTATCAAGCATGATGTATTATTCCATAGGGATGTTGGATATTTGTTTTGTTTTAAAACACTAACCATGCTAATGTCTTGTTTAGAGTTTTAGTCCATCCACAAATTCATAACACAACTGGCAAACAAGCAAAACCCATATTCTCATCTACTTCACAAGGAAGTAGCATACAAGTGGGATGACAAGTGTGAGGAATCCTCCAATAAAATCAAAGAATATCTACTCACACCATTGGTCCTTATGCCACCGATTCCAAGAAATCCATTAATCCTCTGTGTTTCGGAAACAACGACAACCATTGGAACTCTCCTAGCTCAACATGATGAAAATGAGATAGAGAGGGCCATCTATTACATCAACATAACAATGGTCGGGCATGAGTTAAACTACTTATTCGTTGAAAAAGCATGTCTAGTAGTAGTGTTTGCTTCACAGAAATTTAGACATTACATGTTGGCACACAAAATCAAACTAATCACCAAAATCAATCCGCTCAAATACCTACTATCAAAGGAAATGCTTACATGAAGGATGGCCAAGTGGGTAATGATACTATCAGAGTACGACATCAAGTATGTGGAATGAAAAGCAATCAAAGGCCAAGTCATCGACGATTAGCTTGCAACACCCATCTATTCAGAGAATCCACTCATATCAAAATTTCCAGATGAATCCATCTTTAATCTCAGTATAGTTGACCACTGGAAACTCTACTTTGATGATTCCTACACACAACATGGATTAGGAGTTGGTGTTTTCTTCATCACCCCCCAGGGGGACTGTATACCTAGATCCTACAAATTGGCATTCCCTTGCATAATTAACAATATTGCAGAATATGAGGCCTTAACCATAGGTCTCAAAATAGCAATGTAGTGGCACATCATGGCCCTCAAATTATATGGAGACTCTCATTTAATAATCAACCAAGTGAATGATGAGTACCTAACTAAGGATGACAAGCTCACTCCAAACAAGAAATTGGTGGAAACTCTCGAGGAATCCTTCATTGAAATCACATTTGAGAAAATACCAAAGGTGAACAACAAAGCAGTGGATGTCATGGAAACAATTGGATCCCTACTAGATATCCCTCATAACATCCCAAAACATGAATTTCTGGTAGAAAAACTTCTCTTGCCTACATTCAAGGTACCAGAGTCAGAATTCATATGTGAAATCATTGTTCCTGGTGATCCCTGGTACCATGACATTTATACCTACTTACAAATAGGGATCCTACCCACTGATTTACCCTCAAGCCTAAAAAAACCTTTATCAAGAAAGCATCTCGGTTTTTCATCCTAGGAAATACCTTGTATCGTAGAAGCATAGAGGGAACTTTATTATGCTACCTAAATGTTGAAGAAGCCTTGACTACTTTAACTAAGGTACATAATATAATTTATGGTTCACACTCGAGTGGAATGACCTTGGCCAAGAAATTGTTGAGGATAGGGTACTATTGGCCTATTATGGAAAGGAAAGCACATGAGGGTATGTCCAGGATCATGATGGGCCAAAAAGTGGCAATATGATGGGTATGTGGCTGACGACATTTTTTTTACCAAAAATTGATGAAATGAAAAGGGTTTTTAAAGGAGATTCTCAGCTTTCCACCAATATAAATTATGCTTTACTTTCAATTTAATAAGTAATTATTATTCATTTTCTATTTGAATTACAACTAAAGTCCCGATTGATAGGTTGATTGAAAAACATTTATAGCTTTCAAACAGTATCACATTTTTGAATCCAAAACATTCATCACATTCTATGCTTTGTATACTATAGGATTAAAAAGAAAAATTGAATTTCATGAAGTTTTGACCAAGTTAAGGTGGTCATATGAGTTTTTTATATTTTTAAAAGTTGTAATAAAAATAATAATTAATTATTTACTTGGAAAAAAATTACAAAAATATGCATCACATTGGGACATGAGTCCTCTACTTATATCTAAAATATTATAAGAAAAATATTATCATTTTATTGTGATTAAGGTGGTCGACAGACACCTACTTTTTTTCCCTGAAATTTAAGTACTACAACATTGAAATTTCAAATTTTCACCTTGAAATAGATTTTTTTTTTTAAAATAAACCTAGTAGTTTAGAAACTACATTCAATTTTCTACAGATTCTATTCTTACATATTTTTGAAATAATATAGATAACTTATTCAAATTTTATGTCAAGTTGCCTAACTCGATTTTTCTGAATTTTTGCTACTTAAGGGCCTATTTTTTCCATGATGATCATCTACATACCCATGATTACGCCAAAAGGTGCCTACAATGTCGCCAGGATTTGGACCTCATCCATGCTCCAACTCAAGAACTTCATTTGATTGTCACACCATGGCCCTTTTTCACAATGGGGGCTTGATCTCATTGGAAAATTCAATCCCACCTCATCCAATAGCCACAAGTTTATCATAAACACCACTGAGTACTTTTACAAAGTGGGTGGAAGCCATACCAATGACCTACATAACTAGAAAGCAGATATCAAAGTTCATCCTGAACTATCTCACATGCCACTATGATGTCCCACAAGTCATTATCTCAGATAATGGGACACCATTCAAAAATCAGGAGGTTCGCAACCTATGTGAAAAATTCAAAATCCAACATTGCTTTTCCATCCCATATTATCCCCAAGGCAATGGCCAAGTAGAAGCCACCAATAAAACCATTATAAAAATCCTCAAAAACATCATCAATGACATAGGTCATGACTAGCATCTATAGTTAAATCCTGTCCTTTGGGCCCATTGAACAAGCATCCACACACCCACCAGTGCCACCCCATTCTCCTTCATCTACGAATCAAAATCCATATTACCAATCAAGATTGAGCTCACATCACTAAGAATTTCAATACAAAACCTCATCATGGATGAAGAATATAGAGTATCAAGACTGAATGAGTCAGAGCTACTGGATGAGCAGCATATGGATGCTTTAAATCATTTATAGGTCTATCAAAACTGACTCAAGAGGAGCTATAACAAAAATATTAGGATTCGGATATTCCAAGTTGGAGAACTTGTCCTAAAGGAGAATCAGAAGAATGTCCCAAACCCAAATGGAAAAGGAAAATTTGAATCTAGCTAGTTGGGGTCATTTGTTATCATAGCAAGCTACAAGTCAGGGGCATATTAGTTATCAACACCTAAAGGGGAACCTTTGCACGAGCCCATCAACAACTCGCATCTTAAAATATTTTATGCCCAAATCTTGCAAGGTATAGAACCAAAAAATCAAAAAATTAGAAAATGTTCTCAAAAAATGGTCACCCTGATGAAAACCTAGCAAACAGGCATCTTGGTGACAACAAAAAAATCAAAAAAGAAAAAAAAAGATCAAAAATAGTAAAGATAAAATTCATCCTCTAGTGAAAAGCACTTCTGTGGTGCTTTGGGCAAGTACCTTGGTGAAAACCTAGCAAACAAGCATCTTGTGTAAATAAGAACTTTCCATCCACTAGGACCTTCACAGCTTGTTTTTCATCATCCATCCATTAGGCTTTCATCATCCATCGCATTCCATATCTCCATCCATCATCCATCCACATCTACATCATAACTTGGTCCTACATTTGTGGCATGATCCCTCCTAGTACTACTTGGCCCATTCTCAAGGTTAGTTTTTCCTACCTCTATCAGAGTAGTCTATTGTTTCACATTGGGGCATGTTCTCATCGAATTGGATTCATGTATGATCTTGAGGTCCCAAAATCAAAAAATCCAAAAAATCCAAAAAATTCGAAAAGCCAAGAAAATCCAAAAACATCCAAAACATATCAAAAATCCAAAAGCATTCAAAAAAGTCAAAAAACATGGTATCTAAGCTACGTCATCTTTGAGCTTACATGTAGGCAAGGATGATCTCTCATCACCCCCCAAGATATTTAGATCAATCCTTTACGAGTCTGTCATAATAAATTAATAGTCCACTTGTTTATATCTCATCAATAATTGAGTATGTGGTAGTCAAACTACGTGGTCTATGCGTGTATAACATAGGAAAATATAATATGTTGATCAGCCCCAAAGGCCCCCAGGATAAGTCCCTAGGTTAGTCTCTTGGTCAAAATCTCAAAAACCCCTAAAAACATTGAAAATTTTGAAAATCAAAACATTTGTAAAATCTTGAAAAATACAAAAAAACAGCTTCAAAACATTTCAACAACTCCAAAAACATCCAAATATTTGAAAAATCCATCTGCCTCATCTTGCTTTCACCCACAATAAACATCACTCACAGTAAACAATCGTCATCCCCAACCTTTGTTGAATGGACGGAAACAAGTCTAGTAGGTTAAAATTGAAAACTCAATCGTTAAAGTCTCAAGTGTACGTAAACAAGTTGGTCAACTCTTTGTGTCAATAGCCTATCATCCAATCAGTCCCAAATCAATCATCTGATAACATCATATCCTAGGATGTATCCTTCCTACAATGGTATTTTTTTATCAGAAAGAACACTTTGGATAAATGAAACGATGTGCCACCATCCATTAACATGTCCTAGTATGTATCCTTCCTACAATGGGCATTATCTATTGGCAATAGTCTCGATTCTTATCCTTTAAAAATACATTTCCTTTTGGTTAGCGGTATTGAAGAACATTAGTTTTTTTGTTTACTTTATCTTTGTCTTTTTGACTTATGTCTTTGCGCTTATTTTGATGACCTATCGATGATGTCCAAATGAAAGGATTTAGAGAGAAAGGAATGGGGCAATGAACATTATCCTTTATCTATTGTGCATGTTGGATGTTCTTGTAATATAACCTCAATCATGCATGCTTGGTTTGGTTTATAGGGAAGGTACATTTTAGATATCTTGTTGACCACATAGGAAGGCTTTCCTTTCTATGTTTTGGTCTAAGATGTTTGGAATATCTAAACTATATTCTGAATAATGTTTTGTATGCTAGGTGTGAATAGAAATACTCCTATCTGATTATCGAGTCAAATTCCATCACACTAGGTACAACACCATCTTGGTTCTTTATACCTTGATTCATCTTGTATATTTGTGTTAGCAAACATAAGTTAAGTTTAAAGTCCCAATTCCTGATAAGAAAATCATCCATTTCTCATCATCATCTCTCATAAATTTGGCTTGTTGAATCCTCTTATCATCATCTCATTTCTTCTTTTCCGCACTAACATTATACCGAGATAGTTAATGTATCCATCCTGCATCCACAAATCATTAGCATATATAAATCTCTTAATCATAGCATTTCACATTATCCATCTCATCCATCTCACACGCATTGCATTATCATTTAAGTTGTTTAGAATAATATAGATCTGTTAGTCTAAGCATCTTAAAACCATCAACATATTGCATATCATATCATATCATATAAGAAACATTGATTATCTCACATGCATATTCATCATTATAAAATAGATTTGTTATTCTAAGCATCTCATAAACCATACATCTACATAAAACATCCATTGCATAATCATATAGGCATTGTCACATCATCCATAGATCAAATGCATTGCATCATCATTTTAAGATAGTATAGATCTATTATTCTAAGCATCTTAAAACCATCTCACTTGTATCATCATCATAACCATCCATACATCCATCTTGAACCTCTTTGTCGTGAGATCAACCCTCAAATCGAATCTTTTTGCTCAATCTCTTGAGGGGGCAATGCACTAGTGTACTTCTTTCCACTAGGGCATCCGAAAAAATCAGAAATTTTTTCAATTTTTATCACGGTAAGTTTATTCTTTAAAACAACACAACAAGTACATTGCTTCAAAGAGGGGAAAAATGTAGACATGAAAAATATCCTAATCAACTAACTTCAATTCTTCTTTAATCACCCCTTTATTAACCATTTAATCAACTCATCTTAATTCCTCTGTTAATCAAATAAATCAAATTTATTTGATTAAATCCTCTTTTGATTAACTAAATCATTTTATTTATTTAATCCTAAAGTTCATCTTTAATTAAATAAACCAATCTTATTCAATTAATCTCTAAAGTCCTCCATTTAAATTAAATAAATTCATCTTTAACACTAACATCATCCCCTTTAGCTAAATAAGTCAAAACATTTATTTAACTAAGTCTAAATCATTTTCCATCTCCTTTTGATTTATTTTAATCCATAAATCTAAATCAAATAGGTCAAATCATCTAATCTTCACTTAAGTTAATCAAATCATTATTAAGGCTAAATCTAATCCATGTCCCATCCTCTAGCTTTTCCCACTTGCACAAATAAATCAATTTAATTAATTTATTAAATATTTATTTTCCCTCAACAAAGCATAAAAGTCAAATATTCCTCCACTTCAAATCTCCCTCTCAAATGACTTGTCCCTTCCAACATAGTATTAACTCCCTCTTACATGTCCCCCACTTGGAATGTAAGGACCTTTCTTCTCCCTCCAACAAGCCAACTTTCAAATTTGAAAAGCACCTAATGTCATTTATTGGCACATTTGTCAAAATGTGCTCACCCTTCATCCTCTCACATCTTGACAAGTGGAATCTTGTTATTGGCTCAATATTAGTCCCACATTCATCCCTTTTTCCTTTTCTCTCATCAAAATATTCTATAAATGAAGAGGTTATCCTTCATTCTCATCATCCACAACTTCATGAAAAGTTACTCTCTTCACATTGAGAGCTAATTTTGTCCACTTCATAGCATTTTCAACAATCTTCATCATTTGGCTTGTGAAAGGATTGGGAAAGGGTCACTTTTCACATCAAAGTGACACCGATCCACTATGGAATAGGTATGCATTTTGATTCTTTTATGCTTTCAATTAATTTGTTTTGTTATCTTGTTTATGAAGCATGATGTATTATTCCATAGGGATGTTGGATATTTGTTTTGTTTTAAAACACTAGAACCATGCTAATGTCTTCTTTAGGGTTTTAGCCATTTGTAGGTTTTAACATCCACATATATATATATACATATCATGATGATGTGTACTAATTGTGTATTGTTTCTACCTTGCAAGAGTGACAAGAGACTGGAAGGAGCTCTACCATCAGCAAGCTGCAAAGATAGTGCCTACATCCATCGACGAGGATGAGATGGACTCAAATTACGTGTCCCTGCCTATTGTGGAGGAGGATCAAGAGTCACTTAGACCTTTTGCGAGGCTATGGGAAGTGTATGAGAGTGTGAGGAGATGACTCCACCGAGCTGAGACTGGAGGATAGTCATCCCAAACTCTAGTAGAGGTTGAGAGATTATAGGCAGAGGTATTGAATGGCAACAGGCAGAGAGGGAGCAAATAGCAGGGAAGCATCAGGTAGCCCTTGGATGCATTCAAGGCTTATATTTTGCACTCAAGTTCTGCAGATTGAGGTCACGATCACATATGACCATCTCCCGACATCCTACTATTGAATCACAAGCACCAGAGCATGAGGGGTCTAGTTCCTATAAACCTCAGTGATATTGTATATTATGATGATATGTACATAGAAAATTGGATATATATATATATGAGAATTTGATGTTTTATGATTTGTCTTACTGTGTTTGAATGTTAAATGGAAATGTGATTAATTAAATAACCTTTATAAGATTACTTAGTTAATGACTTCATGATTTGACACAGTTTTATGTGATCTAATTAAAACTTGTTATAGTTTTGTTTAGATACAACATGATGATTAAGTATGTTATGCTAAATTAAATGATGTAACTTATCATAAGACACAAGAGGAATCTGGATAGTATGAAACCTAAAGTAATTATAACAATAAATTAAATAATCACTTTAGTGCTCAAGACATACACATGATTGGTTTTTTAAGAATGAAGCAATGTGAAAGCATATAGGGTATGATCCAATAGCTTTAACAACACTGCTTTATTATTCATACTATTCAATGGGATTAGACATAATACCAACACAAATGTGTGGAATTGATATGTTCTTTAAGGGGTGTTCCATCTAGTTTTGTTAAGACATATGCCCCAAACCCAAAGCTTTTGTCGACTATATATGGTCCTAACCAATTAGGACTAAATTTTCCTCTTTCATTTGGGTTGGTATTGGCATTGCGTTGATTTACAAATAGAACTAAGTCACCATTGTGGAATGTGTGAGGGATAACATTGAGATTGCAATAGCATTGTTTCCTTTTGCAATAAGCTTGGAGATGCTCAAGAGTGTTAATGTGTTGTCCATCGAGCATTTCAAGCTAGTATAATCTTTCTTCCTTATAAGTGTTGTTATCAACAAGACCTTGAAGAGCAATCCGTAATGTTGGGATTTCTAACTCCAAGGGCATGATTTCCTCAGTGCCATAAAAAAAGGTTATAAGGTGTGGCTCCAGTGGAGGATCAAACACTTGTATAATGACCCTAAATCACATAGTGCAATTGTTTGTGCCAGTCCTTATGATTATTATTAATAGATTTCTTCAAAATTTGTTCAAGGACTTTATTAGTTGATTCAACTTGACCATTAGATTGTGGGTAATAAGGTTTCAAAAAAATATGTTGGATATTAAAGGTCTCCGATAATTTCTTCACATAATTATTCTTAAATGGTGTACCATTATCAAAGACTAATGCAAAAGGGAGTCCAAAGCGAGCAATAATGTGCTCTAGAATGAAACAACATATTACCTCCGTTGAACTGTAGAGTGAAGAGGAATAGCCTCTACCCATTTTGTGAAGTAATTAGTTGCAGTGATGATAAATGTATGTCCAAAAGAAGATGGTGGTGATATTTTTCCAATTATATCCAGCCCCCATATAGAGAATGACCAAATAGGGATTTGGGAACGGAGCTCAGAAGTAGGAGCATGAAGCAAATAGATATGTTCTTGACATTTGTGACATCATTTAACATATGTGTAAGAATATTTTTCCATATTTTTCCAATAGTATCCCATACGAATGAGTTTTTGTGCTAAGGTATTTGCTCCAAAATGACCTCCACAATTTCCTTCATGAGCCTACTCGAGTGCCATATTGATTCTAGAATCCTTAAGACATATAAGTAAAATTCCATCAAAGGACCATCTATATAACACATCGGAAAGAATTATCTACTTGGTGGCTAATTGTTTTAAATGAGCTCGAGTGTTATTTGTTATAGGTTCAGGAATGGTACCATATTTTATATAATTATATATGGCATCATACCATTCACTCAAATTTTCCTTTGTTTTTGTTAATGCATATACAATGGTATCATCAATTGAAGGTCTCAATATTGGATGAATATTGAATATAACATCCTTTGAAAGATCTTGAGGAGATATAAGAGAAGAAACACTTGCCATTACATCCGTGTGTTGATTATCTTTTCATGGGATGTTATCAATGGTGAATGAGTTAAATTGTGCCAACAAGGTCATTGTAAGATCCTTATATTTCAATAATTTATCATTTTTAGCTTGATATACTCTATTTATTTTTTTATCACTAATTTTGAATCATCAAACATCTCAATATCTTTACTTCCCATGATTAAAACAACACGTTACAATCTAGTAATTAAGGCCTCATATTCAATAGTGTTATTTGTACATAGGAAATTCAATTGATATGACAAGGGAATAAGCTTTCCTTTGGGTGGAACTAATATCACTCTAGCACTAGAGCCTCTTCTACACTTGGATCCATAAAAATATAATTTCCATGTAGAAACCTTTGTTGTCAACACACTATCATCAAGAAAAGAATCATTGTCGGGTAGTGCCAAAGGGGAAGGAGCATCAGCTAAGTGATCGATCAAGGATTGACCTTTAATTTCTTTTTGTGAAACAAACTTAAGGTCAAACTTAGTCAACAACATAACCCATTTAGCTAAATGTCTAGATAAGTCTGTTTTGTTAAAAGGATGTTTGAGAGGATCAAAAAATTTCATGACTTGTATTTTTGTATTTAGTAAATAATGTCACAACTTACTAGTAGCGAATACAAGAGCTAAACATTGTTTTTCAATTTGGGTGTATCATGTTTCATAATTGATTAAATTTTCATTGATGTAATAAACAAGATGCTCTTTTCCATTATCATTGTGTTGAGCCAACAATGCTCCAACACAAGAGCATGGGTAGATGTGGCTATATAAAGGATGAATGGTTTGTTCGGAATAGCGGGTTGTAAAACGAGTAGAGTTGTGAGGTATTCATTCAAAATCTCAAAGGCCTATTTACAATCCTCATTCCAATCAAAATTCACATCCTTCTTGAGGATATATGTTAAAGGTAGCATCCAATCGAATAAGGAGGCAACAAAATGATGGATGGCTTGAACTCTTCCTTGTAACATGCACAGTTGAGAAATGTTTCTAGGAGGTGGCATGTTTATGATAGCATAAATTTTCTTTGTGTCCACCTCAATGCCTCTGTGAGATATGATAAACCCTAAAAGTTCTCCACTATCTACTCCAAAGAAACACTTTTTCAAATTGAGTCTCATGTTGTATTTATGCATCCATTCAAAGATTTTTTGATGGAAATTCACATTGTCTTGTCATGTTAAGGATTTGGCAAGGATGTCATCAACATAATATTCCAAGATTTTGTGTATGTAATCATGAAATATAAATTCCATTTCTCTTTGATAAGTTGTGCCTGCATTATTTAGACCAAAAGGCATCATAACCGAACAAAATGCTCCACAAATAGCTATAAATGTTGTCTTGTATTGATCTTGTGGGTTGATGAAGATTTGATTATCACCAAAAAATCCATCCATGAATGACAACAAAGCATGTCCCACAGTTGAATCCACAATCATGTAAATATTAGGAAGGGAAAAGTCATCTTGTATGGAGGCTTTATTCAATTCATGAAATTTCGTACATTTCCTAATATGATTATCAAGTTTAGTGACTGTGACAATTTTTGAGATCCAAGGAGAATAATCAATAGGTCGAATGAAACCTACTTCAAGGATTTTTTCAAGTTCTCCTTTAACATGCAAGGCTATCTTAGGATTCATTTTGCATATCTTTTTTCAAACAAGCTTATCATTTTCAGCAAGAACAATGTTATGTGTTACTATCTTTCAGTGTATTCCTAGCATGTCTAAATATTTCCAAGCAATTTTTTTAGGAAAAACATGAAGCAAGGTTGTAGTATCCTCTTGTTCTTCATCATCAAGGCACTTCCAAATCTTAATAACCTTCTCCTTATCATCTATTTCCATCAATATATCAATTGTATCTCCTAAAGGGAGTGCATTAGACATAGGAAATTCAGGATCATATGGTTCCATGCTCATGTTTGTCTCATTAGTATCAATATCTTTTGGGTTGGTACTTATCATAGCGTAGGTAAATTTTCTCTTGGAAGAAGATAGATTATCAAAAGCACCTAAAATTTGTTTCAAGGCTTCATCACTTTCAACATACACCCATGACGATGGTGAATCCATTTCAAGAAATTCAGGATGCTTTAGCGTAAGATTTGTTTTTGGTTTACATGTGATGGTGTTGGTGTTTAGTGATGGTTGTTTAGTTGCATTTGTTGTCTTATAAAAATAATATCCCAAACTAGTCTATGTCTCTTGTGTATTAGGTTCTATAGGAACTTGAATGCCTTGTTTATTCTTTCCACATCCTTTACCATGTTATATCCCAATTGTTTCACTAGCACATAGCCTTTCCCATAAAGTCTTTCCATTTCCTTCGGGTTAGGTGGATGTTGATAATCTATCTCATCAAAATTCATTGTGTATGTTGTATTTTCATCCAAAGGAGATGAGGTTCTAGTACTAGATATTGGGGAGGATTCTTCTGAATTCTGAGTTGACATAACCATTTATTTTTCTTGTTTTTCATCCTCTTTTCGTGTGATTATGTATTCATCCATAAATGAAGGTGTGAATTCTAATGTACCCCAATCATCGTCGAGCAATTTAGGAAAAGGTTCTTATTCTTGTTTGCTAGTTTCAAAGGGTTCTATATGAGATGTTGGAATTAGTGTGTTCAGAGGACTTGTTTCTTTTTCAAGTTTTAAGCAACTTTTAGGCTCAGGGTCTATTTCAACTTGATAAAATTTGTTGTTATAGACATATTTCATTATTCAATGAAGGGTCAAAGGTACTGCATGCATCTCATGAATCCATGGCCTTCCCAAGAGAAGATTGTATGCAAGATCATAGGGCATGACATGAATAGGAGTTTGCAAGGTAGCCACTCTGATTGTGATAGGAAAAGTGATTACACTGAGCGGTTGCTTTGTAATATTGTCAAATCCTCTAATAGATAAGGAATCAGGTTTGATTTTCAATTTATCCACATGTAATCGATCTAGGAGTTTTACACTACACACATTAAGGGAAGAGCCATTGTCAACAAGGGTTCTTTTGATGTCTATTGTATTTTATTGAGAAATTATCATAAAGGCCTCATTTTGCTTCCGTAATTCTAACAGAGGGTGCTCATGTTGATGAAAGGTAATGTCTACATTAACTGCATTCATTCCTTGTATAAGAGCTTCCACATCACTTGTGTTTGTACCAAGAGGAACCAATATTTGTTGCAATGTTGTTTGGAGCATAGAATGATAATTTGGTGAATTCTAAAGAAGATCCCAGAGGGATATCTTTGCAAGAGTATTCTTAAGTTGTTTGATGAGATCATACTCCCTAAGGTGTGAATTTAAGTGACGAGCACTAGGAAAGATGGGGTTTGGTAAAGGTAAGGATGTTGGATTGGGTTGTTGTGGTTGCAAATTATTTCTAGTGTAATGTTTATGTGCAACAGCATCATGTTGAGGTGGGTAAAGGGTAAACTCAGGTTTAGGTGGAGGTTGAGGTTGATGTGAGGGTGGGTAAAGGACAAGTTGAGGTTGAATTATATTGAAATTTTTTGTTTTAGGTTGCTCATGAAACAAACCTTAGTGGATGGAATTGGTGAGATAAAGTCCTCAAGGGCTTCATCTAACATATCAAAGTCATCACTACTAAAAGGTTTGGGAGATAAGTTATCATTGGTTGGTTTGGTTTTATCATCACAAGCCTTAGTGGATGAACTCAGTGAGAGGAAGCCCTGTAGAGCTTAATCTAACATATCCAAGTCATCACTATGAAAAGGTTTGGATGATATGTTTTCCTAAAGTGAAGCATCATTTTGATTGCTTTGTTTGATTGTTGAACATTTTTGTTGGAATTTTCTGATGAATTTCCTCTAAATGAACTAGGAACTAATGTTGAAATGGAAAATTGTAAAAATCTAATGCTATCTAGAATTTCCATTGAAGTAAATAATGCTAATACTAATGATTCGAATGTAACAACAAATAACTACACAAAAAAAGAAAATTAACTTAAACAAAGAGTAATTGAAGAAACTAAAAATAGAATGTTGAAAATACAAATGCAAAATGTGTATTTGGTCTAAGTCACCCAAGGTGGAAAATTAGTCATAGTAGGGTTATTTTTTTAAGTTTTTCTAGTGGATATTGATGTTTTATATACTATACCATGCAAATCTAAAGTTCAAATGAAAAATTTCACTATTGTGGAAGGAAATGAAATGCAATAATGCAAAGCTTAAATGAGCTTATCACTAATGCAATGGTTAAAATCCTAGGATGAAAAAAATGCAACACCTAATGCAATGTTGATGCAAGTTAAACCTAGGATGCAAATGCACCTAAAATAAAAAATAAAATGTTCAAAATTTAGGTTCACCAAAATTTGGACACTGATTTTGGTATCCACGGTTCTCTTGCACTTCTAGGGTTTTTCACCTAAAAGGAGAGAAATGGACCCAAAATGCATAATGCATACACTCAAAATTAATGTGCAAGGGTGGATGCAATATGCTTAAATGTGATCTCTATATGCAAAAAATTGATAAAATGAATGAATTATTAATGCAATATCTGAGAAATGCATATTTTTTGAAAACACATTATGATATGCAGAATGATAAAATGAATGCAATAAAGAACAAAATAAAGATATTAAACTAAAATTGTGTACCTAAAAACTGATGAAGGGTAGAATGGAGATTGTAGATGTATCAGAAATTCTAGAAAATTTGAATTTTGAGCCGCTTGAGACACTTACGCCAAGCTGGGTGACTTAGTCCCAAATCAGGGAAACTATCTAGAAAGCTATTTCTGCCAAATGGGCATCTGAAACTGTAAAAATCTCTGAAAACCAATGAAATGGGACTAAGTCACCACTATGGGTGACTTAGTCAACTTAGTATTTTTTGCAAATCTAAAATTGGAAATAGAAGTCCACAGTATGCACTCTATTTTCTGACGGAAACCCTGATATAGATCTGCAAAAATACCTGCAAAACAGAGTATAAATTGGTTTCTAAGGGGGCTTTTGACTTGATCAAACCCCTAATTGGTATTTAAACCTTGGAAGAGATTAAATTTGCATAAAATCTTAGCCCTAAGTGTGTCTAAGACTAGGAATTCTAAAAATAAGAAGTAGCCCCATTCTAATGTACATGAATAAGATTCATAAATGGATTTATAACAATGCAAGACTCACTCTAAGATACATTAAATCACATTAGAAATGAATATAAATGAAATTCAATCCTTCTTTAGGCTAAAGATAGAGAGAAAATGGAAGATGGAATCACTTTGAAAGCAAGTCCTTAGGCTTGATTTGATGGCTAGTTGCATCTCCTCAACCTAGATTTCTCCATGATTCTCTAGAAATATGCATACATGATCAACCCTTTGCAATGTAGGATCTTGGACAAAAAGTGAGTTTTAAGACCTATAAAAACCCTAGCTTTCTGCCCTAAAGCTTCAACATTGTTGTAGAAAGACTAATGAATCTTCTTGTGAAAGATATTTGACTTTTTACTCTTGAATTTGCTTGATGAAAATGACTTAATGTCGTAAAAAATGACCTAAAAACATGTATTTATAGGCACTAACACCAAATTATTCATTATTTTAACTTCACATGCTGAAATCCCTAAAGAATTTGAATTAAGTCGGTGATTTTCCCGCTCAAAAGTGAAAATTACCTCAAAAGGAACTAAGTTGCCACCCTAGGTGACTTAGTCCCACCAAGGATTTTTGTTGTGGGTTTCATGAAATTTGAGTGGTTTGAATTTTTCTTGCTGGGATTTGTATGATTTGTGAATGGAATAGGCCTTAAAGTCCAAAATAATGAGCATTAGGGGCCTATAAGTGTAGTTTTTAAGGGGTAATTAATGCAAGGGTGTCTAAAATAGGACCAAAATAATTGCAAAATTGCATCTTTCTTCAAGAGTACACAATTTTTGGCAACACAAAGGATAATATTGTACATAAATTGTGTGGCCTTGGTATGACCATTGTCTCTATTTTTAAATTTATTAGATTTGAGATGAATTAGGAACCTATCCAATTGAGAGGCTCTAATACAATACAATACTATGTGGTGTGATAAAATACAACTTCACAATTTTGACAAGACCAAAAATTAAATAGATTTTTCTTTGATTGGCATGTGTAAAGTTTCAGAGGACTTAAAATATCACTTATAAAGACCCCCAAATGTAATGCCCTCTTAATAACCTAAGAATGTTAAATGATATAAAGGTGTAATAATTTTTTTTTTTTTAAAGTTTAATTATAAGTTAATTAATTGCATACATTCTTAGGTTAAGTGACGTTACACTACTTTGAGTTTTCCATAAGTGACTTAAGTATTTCGCATTGCACATTTAATTAATAACAAAAAGATGAACATTGCATAATAATAAATTTTCCATTCAAGATATAATAAAGTACAAACATGTTTTCCATACATTACATTGATATGATATTACAATACTCATCCAACTTGATGAGGTAGTTCAATAATAGTTACAAATACAATTACATTGTTCACCTCTTATACATTTGAGGGATGTTTTCAAATACAAGTTTACAATATACAATGATGAAAGTATAGAAGAAATCCATGTGCGAGCTCTCCATCCATGAAGCTCTCAATGCTACGAATCAAACTGGGGACCCAACGGAGTAAGGTGCACGTTCCACCCAACCATGTGGTACCCGAGGTCCACCCCCCGTGCTAGGAGATAGTAATGAGGTTACCTAGACCTAATCTACTAACCCTAGACACTAGTACAAACAATCTATTGGTTACATTGCTTCCAGATTTTGACAATTGAATTGAAACACAAACACAAGGTTGACTGTTATTTTAGGTGGAGTGTCATCACAACGATGCAATGGTTACCCTGGTGTTTCTTCCTAGGTTCCGGCCCCCAATCCTTGGGTTACCCTGGTAACCTCTTACGAAACCCGCCCCTACATTGTTGGAATCGAATGTCTCTTAAGGAAACGAGACTCCGATTTGCCATTCCAGGCCTTCTCAACTTATACTCAAGACTGAAGAAGCTCAAGAGTCATAAGAGAGGCATAAGCATCTTATTAAATGTTTTAAACTATCTAATGTGTACTTTAATTTTCACTGAGTTACTAACTATTTGTAAGTTACCCTAACACCACTTTGTGTGTCGGCCCTTACAAATAGCCACTCCCCTAAACATAACAAGGGTTTCTAAGTTTCCATGACTAGGGTTTACCAAGTACATAAATTACATCTCACAATAACAAATACACTTAACAGTATCAGACACCAAGTTTAACACTTGCACAACCCAAGTCAATTTAAGAAATACATTTGAACGTATAAACACCCTTTTTACACAATTCATTCTGGAAGACTTTCACATCATAGACACTCCCAATTTTTCCCCAAAAGAAACACGTATGCAACAAACCAAGAAAAGTAAACTTTCTATTGTTTGGATACACTAAATCCATATGCAATCATTTAAAATCAACATTTGTTTTCAAAATCATCTTAATTAAAAGATTTATTAAATCCATTCTTTCAAGAAATAAGCAAAAGATTATAATCACACAGAGGAATCAATATGATTTAATTCTGACTCTTATTTTCATAACTTCACAGATCAATGACCTCCAAATTTTCTATTTTAACTTTTCAGTTTTAAATCTTTTTTTTTTTAAAACAATTCCTAATAACTTTAAAACAATATAATAATTTAATAATATATATATATATAAATATATACATATATATACATATATATATTATTATTATTTTAATATATTTTAAAACCCTAATCGAAAGTTTTACTCATGGATTTTAGCACAGAGAAAATATCACACGGCCGCCATTGTTTATACACAGCCACAGCTGTCAACCATGGCCGACAACCTTCCCCATATGGCGAAGCGGCTGTGTGGCAGCCGCCGCTGCGTGTGAGGGCAGCATCGGCTGCCTCCATAGCTGTCGCCCCATATGGGGGCAGCTGTGGGGGTAGCCCCGCGGCCCCCTCTATACACATTATATATATAAAACAAAGAAAATTTTAACATATAAATCCCCAATAAAAATTATGATAATAATCTGCGAAAATATAATTTCACTTAAACGAAACTTCATACAAATTTCGTACGGCGAAATGAGGCGGAAATCCGATTACGGATTTTTAAAAAAATTGGTTTATAATTTTTTCTCAAATACTTTATATATATATATGTATATATTGGTTTATATATATATATATATAAAGGTTTTCAACAGTAGATAAATGTTGTCAATAAGTAAATACATACCAAGAGTTTTCCAAAATAATTCTGGGATATTACTGTGAATATACATTTTTTTTTTTAACAGTAAATAAAAGAAATATTAACCCATATACCCATTTATTTCACAAAGAAATTTTTAAATCAATACACAGCAGAATTCTTCACAGAGATTTTCTTTCACTATATTCCCTAATCTTGTTTTCTTGAAATTCATATAGTTAACAGAAAGTTTTTACAAAAGAATTCAAAGATAAACAAGAATAATAACCAGTGAAATACCTGATTTCATGTGTTTAAAGATTTGATTGTTGGAGAAAACCTTCTGTCTATAAATTACAATCCTCCAAATCTTCCACAAAAGCTTTATCCAATGACAAGAAATCTTCCACAAATATACAACCCCAGAGGAAATACAAATCCTCTCAGAAAGTCAATTTTTACACAGCAAGAATTTTTGCAAAAGCTTTGATAATTTCCCTGTGAGGAAAATTGAACAACCTCTGTAATTTCCCGAGATCCAAAATAACCTCTCCGTAACAAATTTTCAACAACCCAAATTAATGCAACTTCCACACTTGTCGAGAAGTTGTAAATATCTTCTCCACAACTTCTCGGCAGTTTTGCCCTTTTAATTTTGCATGCAATTTCAATTTTATCAATTTAAAATTTTAAAACTCAATTTTAATTTACATGCATTTATTTATTTTATTTTATTTTTATTTTCTAATTTCCAAATACAATTTAATTAATTTTCAAATGCAATATAAATTTCCCACTTAATATTTTAATATAATTAATTTATTTATTTAATTAAAATAGTTTAATCTTTTTAGGATCAACTATTTAACCAAATAAGCTAATTAATGAATTAAATTATTAAGCAAGTAATTTCTACTACATTTAAACATTAATTAAATATCAATAATTTAATACACA
>VDFB02090642.1:0-11812 GCA_007258455.2 Sequoia sempervirens
TCTGAGATAGAAGCAGTGTTGTTTGGAATGAAAAAGGGTAAAGCCCCTGGACCCGATGGGTTTCCTATAGAGTTCTTTCAAGCTTTTTGGGATATTGTCAAGATGGACCTCTTTGAAGTGGTGCAAGAATCGTTTAGCAATAAGCAGATGCTTAAGGCTTTGAATGCTACCTTCCTTGCCCTCATCCCAAAAAAGGAAGGTGCTAACTCTCTTAACTCCTTTAGACCTATTGCTCTGTGCAATGTCACGTACAAAATAATCACTAAAGTGATAGCTGAACAATTAAAGCCATGGCTCAGTAATCTAATCTCTGAGGAGCAAGGGGGATTTGTTACAGGAAGGAAGATTTTGGATGGGGTTATTATAGCTACAAAAGTTGTGCACTCTATGGCGGCCTCAAAGGAGAAAGCCATGTTCATAAAGCTTGACATGGCCAAGGCTTATGATAGGGTCAAATGGAGCTTTTTGCAAAAAGTTCTCCAAGCTTTTGGTTTTGGGAGGGAGTGGATTAGTTGGGTTATGAGCTGCATTACCTCACCCTCTTTTGCTGTCCTGATCAATGGTGAACCTACCGATCTCTTCGGGGCAGCCAGAGGCCTTAGGCAAGGGGATCCTCTCTCCCCTTACCTTTTCATTTTGATGGCGGAGGGCTTGGGAAGGTTTCTCAAGTCTCAAGTTAGGCAGGGTCTGATTCAGGGTTGGAAGTGGGGGCATGGCATTCCTCCTTCTTCCCACCTCCAATTTGTGGATGATACGTCTTTGATGGGTGCAGCCAGAATTCAGGAGGCAATTAACTTTCGAAGAGCTTTGGATATTTATGTGAAAGCCTCAGGACAAAAGATTAATGAAGAAAAGTCTCATATCTTTTTCTTCAATACCCCTGCTCCTATTCAAGCTAGGATTGCTCGGATCTTGAGGTTTCAAATTGGAACTCTTCCTTTTGTGTATCTTGGAATCCCTCTTTCAGATGAAAGACTATCAAGAGGTGTGTGGCAGGAAATTTTGGATAAATTTCGGAGCAAGGTGAGTCGTTGGACCTATCGGTGGCTTTCAACTACTGGTAGAGTGACTTTTGAAATCCGTTGTCCAGGCTCTTCCTATCTATAGGTGTCTTGTGCAGACTGCCCCGACTGGTTTCGTCAAGGACTTTGATTCCCTTTCCAGACAGTTTTTATGGACAGGGAATTTGCTTTCCTCCAAGTGGAGTCTGGTCAAATGGGATTGTGTTTGCAGATCAAAGCAGGATGGGGGCCTTGGTTTGCGGAAAACGAGCTTGATCAGTAGGGCTCTTGCTGCTAAGCTCTTTTGGAGATGGTGCACAAGCCAGGATCAAGGATGGGCTAAGATCCTTAATGTTAAGTATCTTGGTGGGGTGAATGGGAAAGATGTACCAAGATACAATTTGATAGGAAGGGGATCCATGGTTTGGGATACTTTGAAGAAAGGAGCGCAGCTTGTCAAGAAGGGTCTTTTCTGGATTTGTAATCAAGGTTCAAATGCCTTGTTCTAGGAGGATTCTTGGGATGGATTCCCTCCTATCTTATCTCAATACCCCCACCTTCAACCTCTTTGTGATAATTTTCTTGTAGCTGGCTGGAGTAAAGTTGAGGATTTTAAGGTGACTTTAAGGGTGGGTCGTGGCGAGGGAGCTAGATGGAAAGAACCTTGTGAATGGCCTCCAGGGGGCTCTGAGGGTGAGAGGGAGACTCTGGCTAGGATTCTTGTTGGTAGAGCTTGTAACTCTTTGAGAGAAGATGATACCCTTGCTTGGGGACCTAATCCAAAGGGAAAGTTTTCAGTGGCATCTGGTTATCAAGAGTTGGAAAGATTAGCTTTTGATAGGACTGATAGTCCTTGGTGGAAGCAGGTTTGGAATAAGTCTGCTTGGCCTAAATGTAATTTTTTCTTGTGGCTTGTGGTGCAGAATAAATGCCTTACCTGGGAGAATCTTCAGAAGAGAGGCTTTCATGAGCCTTCTATCTGTATTTTATGTAATAAAAATGAGGAAAATAGCTCACATCTCTTTTTCCACTGCTCTTTCACCAGAGTTATTTGGCACTGGTGGTGGGAAGCTTGGGAGCATGCTTGTATTCATGCCAACTCTCTGGTTGAGTTCTAGAATAGTCTTGGTAGACCCCCTTCTAAGACCTCCTTTCTTGAGGTGGCTTGGGACATTGGTCCAGGATTTATTATTTGACAGGTGTGGTTGGAAAGGAACCGCAAGATATTTCAGGATAAGTTGAAGATGGTGCAACAGGTGTGGTTGCAAGTGATAAATATGCTTCAAGAAACCCTGGCTACGAAGTGTGATCTCTCTGAGGATATTGATCCTGGGGATGTGCGAGTGGTTCACAACTTGAATATTTCTTGTGCTAGTTGTCGTGATTCCCTTTGTAAGAAGCAACAGGTTAGAAGCAAGCAAGCTAAAAGAAAGGTTTGTAGGGAGGGAAAGTGGTCCCTCCCTCCTCTAGGGACCCTTAAGATCAATATTGATGGATCTTCCAGGGGAAATCTTGGGCATGCTGGGGTTGGAGGAATCGGCAGGGATTGCTCTGGTGAGGCTATTTTCTTCTTGTCTTATTATAAGGGGTTACAAACCAATAATTACATGGAGGCGCTTGTTGTCCTCTTGGCTCTTGAAAGAGGATGTGCTCTGGGATGGAGTAAGATTATCTGTGACTCTGATTCCCAGGTGGTGGTGGATATGTTGAATCTACAACGGATGGAGAATATGGATTGGCATCTGGCTATGGTGGGTAGGAAAATTCTTAAGCTGAGTGCTTCTTTGGATGTAGTCTCTTTCTACTATGTTCCTCGTGAGTGGAATAAGATTGCTGATTGCTTGGCTAAGTGGGCTTTAGATTGTGGGGAGGGATGGATGGCAGGAGATTGGGCCCATTTTCCTCTGGATTGTGTTCAAGATCTTGAGAGGCTAGTCAAAGAAGATATGGATGATTAGTTGTACCCCTTCGGGGGCTTCCTTTTGTTAGTGTTGTTTTCTCTTCTGGGCTTGTGGCCCTTGCTTTTGTACTTTGTTGGTTGATTCAATAAATTTTTACCCCTTTTTTATTAAAAAAAAAAACTTGACATAAAAATTTGAATAAGTTATCTATAATATTTTGAAATTATGTAAGAATAGAATCTGTAAAAATTGAATGTAGTTTCTAAACTACTAGGTTTATTTAAAATAAATAAAATCTATTTGGTGAAAAATTGAAATTTCAATCGCATTAGTACTTAAATTCGGGGAAAAAATAAGTAGGTGTCTGTTTGACCACCTAACCACAATAAAATGATAATATTTTTCTATAAGATTTTAGATATAAGTAGAGGACTCATGTCCCAATGTGATGCATATTTTTTTGTAATTTTTTTCCAAGTAAATAATTAATTATGAAATTTTTATTACAAATTTTAAAAATATAAACACTCGTATGTCTAACCATAGCTTGGTCAAAAATTCATAAAATTTATTTTTATTTATTTTTTTTTAATCCTATAGTATGTGAAGCATAGAATGCTTGTGAATGTTTTGGATTAAAAATGTGATGTCGTTAGAAGTTATAGAAGTTTTTCAATCAACCTATTGATTAGGACTTTAGTTGTAATTATAATAGAAAATGAATAATAATTATTTATTAAATTCAAATTATAGCATAATTTATATTGGTGGAAAGCTGAGAATCTCCTCTAAAAGCCCTTTTCTTTCATCAATTTTGGGTAAAAAAAGTCATCAACCACATATCCTACAAACACCCATATGTGCACTTTTGGCCCATCATGATCCTACACATACCTAGTAAAACATAAAGTGTACACCTAGAAACTTGCTAGAGATGGAATGGAGCTCTAAAATCTTAGAAAACCCTAATTTCTATCCTAGTGGGACTCATTCTCCATTACGGGCAAATCAACCCTAGATTTGGGTCTTTTGCAGGATCAAGTTTTAATAGCGATTATCAAATCTGCAAAGAGACCTCTGAAAAACTCATATAGTGGGACTCATTCTCCACAACTAGGGGATGAGTCCCATTTTTTCATGAAGTGTCTCAGGAGTAGAATCTTGAACTGAAACTTTGTAAGCCTTTGATGATGGATAAAATAAACACTTTCCCACTAATTTCATGCAAATTGGATGATTATTTTTCCCTAGATATGATTTTCTGTGAGTCTTGACAACTTTGCATGGAAACTTTGACAACGTTTACAATTTTGTCATTTTGGTACTTTTGAAGGCTTCAAATCCACTCTTCTTCATTCCACAAACCTACAATCACACATTAAAGAGGGGATAACTTTTTGATTGTTAGGGAATAGGGGTTTTCCTTGGTAAAAATCCTTTTAGGTAATTAAACCAAGTGATGAAATAAGATACTAAGGCATGAAACATGAAATAATTCAATTAGAAACTTGCTACGATGATGGATCTTGAATTTCTATGACAATTGATGAAGAATTATGTCCTTTGATGTCCTTGAATGCTCTTCTGAACTCACTTGCTATTAAGAATGTTCTCACAAAAGTCTTAGGTGAAAATGAGAGAAGGAACCTTGTATTTATACTCAATTATGCAAGAATTCCCAAAACTACAACACTACAAGCTGCCAAGAGAATAAAATCCTACCAAAAAAATGATTTAAGTTTGAATTTTGGTAACACAGGACTCATTCACCACAAGTGGCCGAATGAGTCCCATTTAACTGTATGGGACCAAAACTAAAATTTCTTAGAAAGGTGTAAAAAGCAGGGTTTGTGATCAAAAAATTTAGAGATTGGACTCATTAAGCCCCAAAGTAGTGATGAGTCCCAAATCACTAAATTTAGGCCATTCAAGCTTGAAACACTTGAATTATGATTGGGTAATGATTTGTGTCAATATTACGCTTGAAAAGATGCATTAAATGAGGCTTGTGGATGCAAAATAAGGCCAATTAAATCATAATAAAGCCCAATTATTAATGACAGCCTAGAGGAATGTGAAAGTGTGTTACAACACTTTACAATACTCAAATAAAAGGCAAGATGAAGGTTGATTTTTTATTAAAATTATATTTATTATGCTTGGATTAATTGATAAAGCCTAAAAAAAGGAAGTGTAGAAAGTGTGTTACAACACTTCTATGGCAGCACAGGAAGGAACAATTAAATTCCATTGGTTCACAGGGCTAAGACCTAATGTAGATGTGTCATCCACATTACAACACTAAATGCAAGAAAATATTAAGCAAAATCTACAGGAGGGACCCAGCGAGGTCAAAAATGTTAAAAGACATTTTTCAACACTGCATTTTAGCCCCACTTTAGTGAGAGGATGAACTTGTTTCAAACTCATACTAAAGTAGACATTCAAGAGGGGTCCAAGTGTACTGATGTGGATGAAATAGGATGAAAAATATCAAAGGAGGTGTCCAATCCCCCAGGATCCAAGATCCTACATCAAACCGACATAAGCACAAAGGGACACACACAAGGTGTACAATATGAAACATCAAGATACACAAACATGCAATGTCAATGACATAAGGAAGGAATGAAAATACAAAATAAAAGAGGTGGATCAAGCACATTGATTTTCCAACACGATGTCTCGGATCTAGGTTTATTTTTTTCCAAAAGTGCATACTCACTCTGAGAGCAACAAAAATCTTGGGTGTCTTCGAGGGTGAGAAGTCCTAAAAGGTGAAAAACATACACTAATGGCTGGTATGTACTCACACACATGAGTAACTATGGGGAAAGTCATGCCTCAGTTGGGCTTCCCGCTCAAACCATACCAAAGTTATACCTCCCGATAACTTTGACAAGGTGCCACACCAGAATGACCTTCGAGCTCCACGAGGCAAGAAAAAATTTGTATGCTTGAAACTCATAGACATTGTAAATGCAAAATAGTGTAAGGTTTTTTCAAAGGGATTTTTCTTCATTCATGCAAGGTCTCTTCTTAGGGAACATCATGCCTAATGTCTCCAAGATATGACAAGTCAAAGAAATATCTCTCTTGGAGGAAATCAATCCCAATGAAACAACCAAGAAAAGGATGCATCACAACAAGAAAGAAAATTGAGAAGTGAAACATGACTGTTGATGTATGCCCCCACTTAAAGCAGTTTCTAACACCATTATTGTGAGCAATTTCTTTAAAGTAGAAGAAGATACGAGAGCTTAACCAGAAATCCCTATGCCAAGTCATATGTTTCCAATAACCTACATCATTAAAAAGATAGTGTGTCACATGCGAGCCAACTTAAGGCATGTTTTCCACATCTCAAGCTTGATTTTATATGTTCATGAAAGGTGATCAACTAGCCGAAAGAGGCAACAAGTGACATAAGAGGACAAGGCTAAATAACCCCTTTTCCCCAATTAGTGTAGGACAAAGAGGAGCCAATTAGGATGAAGATAAGTATTAGTTAGAGGAACTAGGTGCTTCAAGACAAGGAAGAGCACCATAATCCTTAAGATTCAAATTTTTTTTACTTAAAGCCTTACATTCATTAGTAGAATTCCCATGAACTCTATGATATGCACAAAATGAATGTTTGTAGTAAAATTTCTTCCATGTTCTTGGAGGGAGAGATATCAGAGGATCTTGGATTAGTCTCACCAAAATACTCTCTTGATTAATAGAAGATGTTCCTTTATTTTACGATGAAGATATCTCTTGCTTAGATGTACAATATTTCATACCTATGTAAGATGATTTGGATTGTGAGATTTTGTTCTCTCCTTGAAAGGAGGATGTAAAATATAACAAATTAAAATAATTAGTGTTTTGTGAGATGACATTGATATTAAGAAAATATTTCTTTGTTCGTTTCATTTGTGGCAAAGAAAAATGATCAAGACCACTAGTGTCTATTAGTTCAGGATGCACTACTATAACCAAGACCATGAGTCATTTCTTGCATGTTAGGCTCTATAGGGACACAAATACCTTGTTCTCTAGCACCACATCATTTTCCACTATATCCAAGTTGTTTCATAAGCTCATAACCTTTTCCATAAAGTTTTTTCATTTCTTTAGGATTCAGTGGTTGTTGATAATGAGTGTCATCAAAGTTTATTGTGTAATTTTATTTTTCTTCTAAAGTGGATGAGGTGGATGCTTTCAAAGGGCCTTTCAAATTTTGTGTTAACAACACCAATTTTTCTTTTCCTTTGTCTGAATCTTTTTTTTGTATTCTCCCATGAATGTTGGTTCAAAGTCTAAGGAATGCAATCATCTTCCAATAGCTTGATGATTTGATCAATGTGTTTTTCTTTGTCTTTTTGTTTCATGGGTTCCACTTGTGTGGTTGGTATTAATGCTGCCAAAGGATTTTATTTATTTTTCTCAATGTTCAAACAACTGTTTGGATTAGGGTCAGCTTTGAGTGTGTACACTTTGTTATTGTAGATATATTTCATTTGACAATGAAGAGTAAAAGGCACCTATTCATTGCATGAATCCATGGCCTACCTAAAATAAGATTATATGAAATATCATGTGGCATAACATGGATCAATGTTTGTAATGTGCCCTTTCTAGCTGTAATAGGCAAAGTGATCACATTGAGTGGTTTCTTTCCTACATTATCAAATCTACTAATAGATAAAGAGGCAGGTTGAATGTTTGATTTATTGATGCCAAGCCTATCCAAAAGGGTTACACTACACACATTAAATTCCAAGCCATTGTCAACAAGGGTTTAGTTTATCCCTTTTCTTTTGTATTGATATATTATTATGAAAGATTCATTTTGTTTTTGCACTTTCAAAGGGGGGAGTTTAGTTTGGTGGAAAACAATGTTAGTGTTTATTCATTGAATCATGGATGCTATGTCATTTGGTTGCACATTAAAAGGGATAGGAACTTGTTGCAAGGTACTTTGAAGCATAGTGTGATAGTTAGGTGAATTTTGAATCAAGTCCCAGAGGGATATCTTTGCAAGAGGTTGTTCAAAAAGATCATACTCCTTCCCATTATGTGAAGTTAAATGGGGAGCCCTAGGAAAAATAGGATTAGGAAAAGGGAGGGATGCTGAAGTTATTTGTGTTGGTTGTGGATTTTTTCTAGTATTATATGTATGAGCAACTGTATTATAACTTGACTGCTAGAAAAAAAAGTTCTTAGGTGGGTAGAGGATGAATTCAGGTTTGTTTTGAGTTTTTGGTTTGTGTGATGGTGGGTAAAGAATTATAGGATTCTTAGGATGTCCCATTGGGTATGTAGGAGGTCCATTAATCAAGAGGGATCTAATGGACATTTGTGAATTCATAACCTTGGTGGTCTTGGTTTGATATATCTCTAATAAGGGGAAATCTAGGATCACCCATTTGTCATCACTTAAGGAAGCCACCTTATTATTGTTGTCATTTTTTCACACCATGATATTCTCCCTAGGAGGAGAGTTATTAGGAGAAATACAAACTAAATGTTCTTGAAATTTAGAGGTTGGTTCTTCCAAAATGACTTCATCACAAGCAAGGGAATGATCAATGGTTGAATTGTCGTGTTTATCAATAGTGGGGATATTAGGAGAAGGATCTATTTGTTTGTCATTTTTCTCTAAGGTATCATTCACTCATGCCATATTATCTACCCGAGTAGGAGAGCTTGTAAGATGTTCATCACATTCCATGGTTATATTTTGTAAGGTAGCTTCATCACAAGTAGGGAAGGCATCAAAAGAAGGAAAACTATGGTTTTAATGGTTAGGAATGGCTAAATTATTTTGTTCAAATAGGTCTTTCCAAATGTTAGGGAAATTAGGAAGGAGAGAGATAAGTTTGTCACTTTCAATCCACACATGTTCTCTTGAAAAATATGATTTTTCATGATTGTGAATGATTCTATCCTCTTTTACTAGATCCTTCTTACAAGTAGGAGAGGTGTTGAGAGATGGATTTGGGATAAGCCAAGTGGTGGAAATTATCTCATCTTCTTGTTTTCTAATGTCTTCCAAAGAGGGAGAAGGAGAGGGAAAATAAAGACTCTCAATTCTTGTGTCTTCTTGCACCAAGATATCTATGTCACTAAGAGGAGAGGTATTGGGAGCAAAACAAGTATGATTTTTATGTTGTCTACACTATCATCCTCAACAATGGGCAGTGTAATATTAAGGATTGTGTGAATGGTTTGATTTGCTTGCTCTATGATGTTCTCATAATTATGAAAGATGGTAGTAGGATAGCTAATATGTCTCTTAATGACCTCATTGTTGCAATCTAAATTGAACTCATAAGAGGGGATGTTGTAATTATGCAATCCATTTTCAACCATATCAAAGTCACATCTCTTGAAAGAAAACATGCTATCATGAAAAAGTGCAATGCAATGACTTAAAGTGAAATGTTTAAATGCAATTTTCAGATTTGAAAAAAAGGTAATTTATTGATTACACTATGCAATGATATGAAAATAGAATGTTATGAATGCAAATTTGAAATGAAGCAATGCATGAAATGGACCAATTTAAGATAGATTTAGTGAAATGAATGTAAAAAAACTCAACCAACTTAAACAGATAGTTAATGGAAGAAAACATAAGTACAGAAACAAGGTTTTTAGTGTTATAAAAGGTAGTTTCAAGGGTGCACTAGGATTGATTCTCCCACGGTGGCAAATGAGTCCCAGTAGGGATTTTTTTTCAAAATTTTAAGTTATTTTCAATTGATTTTTTATGCTTTTTAGTTTGTATGATGTGTATCCTAAATGCAAATGTAGTTTTTAAATGATTTGTAATGATTTGAGATGCAAAAATGCAACCTATAAGAAATTTCACTAATGCAAAATTTTGTAACCCTAGAATTCTAATTAACTAATACAAAATGCAATGCAAAGTTAATGCAAGCTAGACCTAGGATGATGATGGACTCCAAATTAGTATAGAAGGTATTCTAAATGCAGGTTCACCAAAATGTATCATATAATTTTGTCTCCACTAGAGTTTAGGACCTAGGGCAACAATCTTCTATACTTCACATTTAAGGATGAATCTAGAGATTTGACCCCAAGAGTGGAAAAGAGGTGAGAGGTCTGAAAATAGGGTATCCTAGGGTATGATTTGAAATTACAAGAGGGGTTCATCACCAAGTTTAAACTTGGAAAAGATAATGACATGCAAGATGAAATGCAAAACCTAGTTTGATGCAATGCTTCACTAAATGACTTGGAAATCCAAACAAAACATAATAGAAAATTGTAAAACAGAAAGTGTGCACCTGCAAACTTATTGGAGATGGAATGGAGCTCTGAAATCTTAAAAAAGTTAATTTTTTGGCCTAGTGGGACTCATTTGGCATTCTAGGTGAATCAATCCCAGATTTGGGTCTCTACATAGGATCAAGTTTTAGTGAAAAGGGAATCCAAATCTACAAAGATATTTTAAAAACTCATACAATGGGACTCATTAGCTACAACTAGGAGATTAGTCTTGTTTTTTTGTGAAGTGTCTCAGGAGCAGGATCTTACAATGAAACTTTTCATGCCTTTAATGATGGATAAAATAAGCACTTTCCCACTAATTTCATGCAAATTGGATGGATATTTTTCCCTAGATCTGAGTTTCTGTGAGTCTTGACAACTTTTCATGACAACTTTGACAATGTTTGCAACTTTTTAATTTTGTCGCTTTTGAAGGCTTCAAATTGTACCATAGAAAAATGGATCTTTAGACATATTCATGGTCATTTAGGTCTTTTTCTTGTGATGCTTTGCTTATTCTGCTTAGATTTAATATTGTAATGTGACTTATACATTCACATTAGATCTTGAATATTCAAATTATTAAGACTTTATGATGTCTTGTGAAGGTTTTGTGAAGTGTTGTAGCACATTTCTATAATTTTCTAGGCTCTTCTTCTTATAGTTCATCTAAATATTCCATTTTTATCCCATAACAAGTCTTATTTTGAAGTATTGTAAAGTCTTGTAAAAAACTTTCACAAATTTCTAGGCTTGTCATCACTAATTACACCTTTCCTATGCTTTATTTGGCCCCTTTATGCACTTATAGGCCTTAATTAAGTGTGTTTTTTAATACAAACCTAAAAAAAATCACTAAATCCAAATTAATTCTCAACACACACTTTCTTTCCTTGAGTGGGACCCATTCACCATAGGTGGCGAATAAGTCCCTCTTCGCACAAAATTCAAAATAAATTCAAATTTCTTTTAGGTTTTCTCGGCTAAGACCTTAGGTTAGCCTGTGATGTTGTATTTTTGGTAAACTAGGGCATAAGTGTATAAATAAGCGCTTTTGTATCCATTTCAATCCCCATTCATTCATGCATTCAATCCATCATAGCATTCAATAATTCCTCATCATTCAATCAAGCAATTATCAAGCATATTGTAGCAACCATTTACATATCTTCAGACTTTAACAACAAGTGTTTGGTGAGTTTATGACAATTGCATGTTATTTTTTCATCATCCCTTTCTCATTTCATTTCTTTATCAAGGTTTTTACTACCAAAGTGGGATTTGACCAAGGCAAATCCCTATACTCTAGCCCTTAACCATTTTACCCATCTTTGCATGTGTCTTTGTGGGTCTTGTAGGCAGATTTTTCAAAGAAATAGGTGTTGAAAAGTGGTCAACAAGTAATCAAAGCTATTCAAGTCAACATAAGTCCTAATTCTTGCTTGGAGACATCATTCAACCCATTTTCTATAGATTCGGTTCCGTCAACCTGATAAGAAGACAAGTGCAGATCTCGACCTACAAAGTTGACTTCAGAATTTGTAGATTTTTGTAGTGGAATGATTCACCATCAGTGGTGAATGACTCCTAGTGCTAGGCTAGAAAAAGTGATTTCTAAAGATTTCA
>VDFB02090643.1:0-10817 GCA_007258455.2 Sequoia sempervirens
TTGTCATTTTAAAAAAAGGTATAATGGAGGGAACGAGCTCAAGGAAAAAAACAAAGTGAGAGTAGTCGCCCCAAGAGTAAAAAACATAAAATTGAAGCTGAAAATGAACCAGGGGTAGTCGAAAGAAAATTGGACCAAGACCTAATTGATCAATTGCCTGGCTCTGGACCTAGGGCCAGACGCTCCGCGTAGCTCAGGGCGGATGTATAAAAGTTAGAAGATAGGTGAAAACACATAGGAGATACATGGACCCCAATTAGGGGATATGATTTATTCATCTTCCATTACCACTGAAGGAACCCGTATGAACCAATGTGTAACCCCTAGAAATTTAACCTAGGAAAGTTGGTTTGTCCAAATGCGTTTGTAGATGTGGAATTGATAAAAGTGTTAGCTGCCAGTTATGACCCCAAGCTAAAAGCTATTTGTTACCCTTCTAGAAAACCATTCATACACATATTAGAAGCTGTAGTCTATGAGGTTTTCAATTTAGGAGTGTGTGACAAGAAAATTGTGTATGAGGAACTAGACAGAGAATTCTGGAGATTGGATACTGTGTACAAGGGTTGGAGGCTACCACTGCATAGATGTAAGAAGGATGGAAACACAACCCCATTAGATGATGGTGATGGTCCCGCGTTTCATGTCGACCTATTTGAACCATACTTGAAGTACACCTATTTCTCAGTGTGCCAAGTGCTAGGGGTGGATGCCCTTGAATACATGTCAATTGTGTCGATGGTGATAACAACAGATGTCCAATTCCATAACTCTCGACCTTTTGATTATGACACACATATTTTCAATGAACTTGATGCAGGATTGATGGCGGTAAGGAATGGCTCCCCTATTTTTCATTTGAGGCATTATTCAATCTTGATGTGCATATGATTCTTTACTATGGGAAAGAATTGAAGATGTGGCCTGATAAGCTAAGGGTTTCACAATTTGATAAAGAGCGGGGGTTGTTGCTAGTACAACTTTGGACTGCTATTTGGGATAGTAGATTTTCCAATTCATTCTTCATTCATTTTGAAGAATATTTTGTGAATCCATTGTATAAATTGTATAATCACCCTTGTGAATATTTGTTGTCTGATGAGATAAAAATATTCCTTAGACCCAAGGACTTTAATGGGCCTATGAATCATAATTGGGGAGACTGGTACTATTTGGAAGATGCAACAATGATTAGGATATATGGATTTGAGGAAGCACCCTTTATTCTTCTAAAAATAGTACCTGACAAAATTGCATATCTTGAGATTTCTAGACAATTAGATTATTTAGATTTCATGAATTTAAGCTCTTTTGGAAAACAAGCATTTATGCCTAGCACACTTTGTTTTGGCGATTTCACTGTTGGAAAGGGATGGATATGATTTGGTTTTGAATAAATTGTTGCAATATAACATGAAGAAAGGTCCACCTCAAAAAGGATTTGATCTAGAGGGGTACATCAACTTTGCAAGGGACAAAATAAACTTGGGTGGGTATGATCATATACCAGGCTATCAATATGATGATTTGATCAGAAATGCGGAGAGGGAGGCTAGAAAATTGGACGTGTGCAATGAAGTTGTGGAAATGTTGGTATGATGTCTTTTGAGAGAGCACCTGGTGATAACAGGCCTCACAACACAACTAACAAAATCTCCAAATCAAGAACTCAAGCTTACAAATGTCCTCCTAGGGAGATAGAAGTTGAAGAAAGTTCAGATACAGATGCAAGACAGATTGCATATAGATCATTCGTAGCTAATAATGAATTTGTAAAAACTTCAAAGTTTAAGACTTTATTGTATAAGAAAAAAGGGAAACAAATAAGGGAATCAGTTGGAAATATAACACCAACTAATGAAGGACAGTTGTTGGGTAACCTAAAAACAAGTGTGGATAAAGAAATGGAAGATATGACTCCTAAGAAGGGGAGAAAGATGCTAGAAGATGCAGGAGTCATGATTTTTCCTGGGTTAGATTTGAATTTTTCCTTAGTATTTGATAGTTTCTTGAAGAACAATAATGCCACATATAAGCCCAACCCTGAAGGTGTGACAAAGATATACGCAAGATCCAGGTACAATCCAGATGAAGGGTCGCTCATGATTTGGGCCCTGTATCCACCTCATAGGAAATCAGTTGTGATTGATACTAAAAAGGAATTTGGGCATGTGATGACCTTAAAAGTTGGAGAGGTTGATCCCATAACCACAACAAATATTGGCATTAATGTTGCTAAATTGAATAAAGCACAAATTTAGATGTTCATAAAAGAAAAAGAAATGTATAGAATGAACAATGAAAGATTGCTTAAAGAGAATGATCTTTTGAAGGATATGGTGGGAATAACATTAGGACCCACAAAGCAATTAACTCAAGGAGAGAGTTCTCATACAAAAGATCAGTGGGTAGGATCAAATGCATATTCATAGGGCAAATATGATGCACTCATTGCAATGATAAAGAAGAGGAAAGCCAGCTTGATGACTTGGATGAGTAAAATTTGGGGAACACATTTGAAAAATTATGCTGCAAAACAAGAACATAAGAGGACTGATGGGAGAATCCATGAGAAACTCCAAGAAATAAGTGAAATAAATGTTCCAGATAATGCAACTATTGATATTTCCAATCATTTCATAAAGAGACACGAGGAATTTCAAGAAGAATTGCAGGGGGGTGAACAGGGGCTAATTGATGCCACTAAGAAGGGATTACCAATGCTATTCAAAGAGAAAGGAGGATTTAAGGAAAAATACAAATGGATTAAGGAATGTGAATCAATGCTGCAAACAATTCTAGAGGCAGCTACAAGAGATAATTCAACACTGGACAAAGCTTGTGATCAGAACGAACGAATGGTGATCATGGAGATAGCAATTCAGAATGCACTTGGAGATGTCGACACACATGTACGTCAGGATTACCTTGATCGTTTGTCAAAAATCCATTTATGGCTAAATAGAGCCTAACCATTGTTGTTATGCAACAAAAATTCTAAAAGGACGTGTCCTTTCATAGTTTGTTATATTTATACCTATTCTATATGATTAGGGGAGGAGATAGATAAAAAAAAGAATACTGTAGATAGTTTTTGTAATGATGTTTTCATCAAAAAGACTCAAATGCGTATGAGAGTTGATGAAGTTAATGAAGATATATGAATTTGTGGCTTAGTCTTTGGTATTATTTGTCTGTGGAATTATACAGTTATTTGATTGTCTCCATTTTGATGCTTTTTTGTTGTTCAAATTGGTATATCAAGCATATATTAGTTTGTCGATACACATTTGTTGTATTTGTGTGATGTAATCATTTGGTTCTTTCAAGTAAATATTAAATCCTTATAATCAATCATAGTAATTGGAAAGTATTAATTGGATTAGTAAGAAGAATCAAATAATTAGGGTTGTCATCCTATCTCAAGTAGAGTTGTCAGCCATTTACTTGCACATTTGTACAAGTTGCAAACTACATTTGTGTGCCGAACAGTTTGAATTGTTGCCATCACAAATTACACTTTTCTAGATCTTCATTAGACTCCATATACCCAACAAGGAACTGGTCTTACATAATTCATTTTAGTTCATCCATTTTATATTTTACATCTGTTAACTGAACATATTAGGATTAGCCTTGATATTGCTTATACAATCTATACCATAATAAAGATTCAATTGTCCACTCCCACTTGCCATTGTGGATAAATTGCTTAAAAAATAAACACAAATCAAGTTTGCTTCATTCATATAGGTATACCTGCCTAGGTCTAGCAGCACCTGAAGAGAAGAAGGTCTAAACTATTTGGCCTTGTATGTTACCCTGAAACGTACCAAGAGTTTGGCAACCTCTTGAGGCATTTTGCTTGCATTTTTGAGAGCTAACAGACATAACGCCTATTGGGAAGTATGAAAAATTATATATAGGTAAAAGCTTCAATAATTCTATACAGTTCAAGAAAAACTTCAAGGTTATTAATTCATGTCATTCTATACATTCTACAAATCTAAGTTGAATGCAACTAATTTGCAAATACTACGAGTCATCATCAACACTAACAACTTTAAAGTCACAACTATTGGTCCAATATTGATAAAAATATTGGGCATTATATAAACCACTACTATCACAACTATTGAAACATGCTCAGGTACTGGGTCCTCTCCCCTAGATTAAATTAAGGAAAACATTATTGTAAACACAATATGTATAGAAGAATATGAATGTAAAGGAAAATGGATATTAGCAAAACATAAATGTAAATAAAAGTAGTGTGAGCAGAAAATGAATCTAAATTGGTCTTGAACAAATAAAATCATACCCAATTAACATTAAGTTATACTGAACTTGTACTCATTTCCATTGTCAATCTTGAAGGTTACTTTGATGCCTTTTGTAGAAACTCTCTGGCCACGAGGCAAGATAAGGTGGGAAAACCAAGTGTATATTGATGATTTCCTGACAATAAAAAAGAAACAAGCAACCAGTCAACCCTATTAGAAAAGAATAATCTTATGAATTGATTTTATTTGTTTTACTAGCTAATGGATAGTGGACCTAGTTCTCTTGAATTGAGATACTACTAATATGTGTTGACTGGTGATTTTAGACTACCAATATTCTACTTCAATCTCTATAAGTTACTTTTGTCTTAAATATATTCAAGATAACTCTGCAAAAAAATTCCCTGATTTGTTAGAAATTATGCAGATTATTTTGTTAATACTTCTCCATTTTGATATTTTCTTTCAAAAATTCATAGAAAGATATGTAATGCCATATTTGAAACTTACATATTTTAATTTTACTAGTTTTGTAATTATAGGATATGATTCCAACAATTGTGAAACACATTGGCAATATGCTGGATGAATGAAGTAAACTATGCAATTGGCAGGTGTAAAGCCAAATTACTTAACCCTTTCCAACATCCTTCTTGCCTATTCTAAAACATGTGCTTTGGAACATGGCATGAAAATCCATCTAAGTATAATGAAAAGGAGATTTTTGTCAGATATTATATTACAGTAAGTTGAATGAATGTAAGTAGAGAAATTTTTGCATACCTGCAGATGGTACAAAATTTCATGGTTAAGTGGAAGCCTCCCATCAACAACAAGATTCAAATATCTGTGTATGTATCTCAATCGAGCCTCTAAACCCTTCAAAGCTGTCAAATTTTCCACTAACCTATTATGCACAAAAGTCAAATTTTAGAGTTATGTCACCACTAAAAACAAAAGAAATAGAGCTTTGAAACCAAATCCACACACAACACAATGTGGTATTCATACAAAGTCATACAAACAAACTAAACTCATAACATTGGAATGGAAACAACTTGAAATTATGATGTAGAGCATGGACTCAGTTTACTCAACTAGAGGCACATTTCACAGTAATGGGTTCTTCATGTAAAACATTTGTACGAGGTTTAAATAGTAAAGAGATTGATGAAAGATAGCGATGATAAAGAGAGATGTCATGGAATGTAGTTGGATTGAAGGCCATAAAATGAATTTTATGTTTTTGTGTAGAGTCATATCCCATCCACAAACATGGCTGAGGAGCTAATGCAAATTAGGAGAAATTGGCTTGGAAAATACGAAGGCATACGAGGGTTGTAAGATGTTTTCTGCCACCATAGTGAAAATTTAGCACTTTCTTTCATCTTTACATATTTGGTTTGATGCTTCCAAATGATGCATTTCTTATATTGAAAGTGCATTACCTTATTGTGCTTCTCTTTGTTTTGAGAATAGTTTAATATTCTCTACTTAACAGGGCCAACCACATGACGTTGAAGCTCATTTTGCCCCTCACCCCCCTCACATCACTCTCAATTCCCGATACCCAATCATATAACATTAATCATATATTCATCCATTAATAACATATAACATTCGGCTGTTCATCCATTAGCCAACATCCCAACATTCATTCATTCATCCATTAATAACATATAACGATTTATTCATTAAACATTCATTCTTTCAATTTTACATATTATCAAAATATGGTTGTCATAATATGGTTACAATCACTTTTTTTTTGTTTCTTTTTGAAGCCAAAAAAAAACTAAAGTGGAGTATCGTTTTCTAAATCTATTTATTCCCCACCAGGTTGTTCTTAGCTCGCTCCTTGATCTTAATGCGCTAGTCATGTACTCCACGACATAGACGTCGTTGCAAGGGGGTCTGCTGCAATAACAAAGAAATGTTAAATTGATATGTTCTATTATTATTGTTACAAGTATTTCATTAATTAAAAGAACATTAGAGTGGTTCTACTTTGTTGGTGAATTGTTTTACATAGCAACAACTCGGACATAATGCAATATTCTATCTCTCTTGAAGGTTATTTTCAGCAATGAATTGCGAAAATCACCCCAAAGATCTCTCTAGGGTGTTAGGTCACTTGGTGCATAAACAACTTAGATGAGCTAAGAAAATGCTGGTATCCACAGGGACCTTACTACAGTAAACTATCATCTTTCAACTTATCAGATCTGGCAATATGATGATCTTAAATCCTAAATCTAACCAAATGATAAAGAAACAGCAAAAGATAAGGGTGCGAGGATATAATAGAATCTAAACTACTCCTAGAATGAACAATGTAAACAACAGATATTTGGAATGGACCTATCTCAACTAACCAGTTCCTGATCGACCCACAATGCAATCTTACAAGAGCGGTGCAATCTTCTAAGGTATTTAAATTTTCAAATCATAGACTTTCATCTACAATCGAACTTAGGCACATTAAATATATATGGTCCAGTTTGACTTCACCAGCCTACTACAATTAGATAGTTACTGGGAGTATAGACCAGAGATAGCTACAAACATTCCAAATATGAAATCATAAACATCATACATCCAACTGAAACTGATTTATTTCTAAATACTAAACCCTAGATTTCCAAGCAATTTGAAAGATAGAACAAAAGAACCATGCAAGATGAAATAACACAAGAGATTGCACCAGGAAAACCACAATGTCTTCGATTGTATTAATCACCAAGATGCTGCAACAATTCAACTGTTCTGATACAAAATTTGCTTCAAGAAACTGAATACTACTTCTAAGGAAAATGCTCTAACTATTGCTCTCACTTCTCTATCACTGTCTAGCTAATGTCTAACCCTTTACAATGAGGCAAGAATGCCTATTAATAGCAAATCCCAAGGTATGTCAGCCCAGCCAAACATTTTTACAAAATAATAAAAATCCGCCAAAACAGGTCGGCAAAGGAAAAACGAACTAAGGCACACATTAAATGCCATCATCCAAGTCGGCTTTGACACAGTCCCCAAGGAAGTCCAGTCCAATGCATGCCCTATGATAATAGGGAAGCACAAATCTTGAAATGAGCATTAACTGCTACTCCCTTTATCCTTCTTCTGCCCGGATGACCCTTGGACCTTCAAGAATATTCCCTCCAACTCAGCAATAGGTGGCAATGGCAAAACCCTAAGTCGGCATTTAATGGAATCTATTTCTTCATTGGACCGTTCAACAATTTTGTTCCAATCCTCCCTGCTGGCCATGTATCTATCCATCACCGCCAAGTATGTAGCTGCATCATCAAGTAGGTGGCCAGTGACAGCTCCATCAGAATTCGGGGCATAAATTTCATGCCACCACTCTTTCAATTGTTCCAAGCTCAGATATTTGGGAACTATCTTCTTCCTCCCTGTCATTACCTCAAAGAAGGCAATGCATCCATCATAGACTGCAGTAAGCTCACCATCAATTAGCTTCTTTCTTTTCAAAATTTTCTTCATGGCCTTTTGCCTGATCTGCAGTGCCTTGGACCATTCCCATGGCTCATCCAACCTGGAGGAAGGAAGGATCCCATCCCTAACCAATTGTTCCTTGCCATGCCCCAGGATAACCTTCAATTTCTGCAACAGGAGGTCCATGTCATCCTTATCCTGAGACAGGATATGCTCTAACAGCTGCTTCACTCAGACTGCATCCTTTCCCACAGATAAGATCTCCTTAATCGTATCATCTCCTTTGGTCTGGACATCCATCAGCCAATCTATTGCAGCCTGAGATGAGGCCTTCATCTTTTCGATTCCGGAGATAGTCTCCTTAGGCAGAAACCTGGGAGTAGCAGATGAAGAAGGGTGAAGGGACTGCAAAGGTTTCATAACCTCCTCCAAACACCTCCTTAGCCGTTCATTTTCCTTCTTGAGTTCGTGTTTGGTTTGGGTCTCCTTCTTCAACCTGTCCACAATTACTGCGCTGGATCCCTCAAACTCCTCAATATCCTGCTCCATAGAGGCAGGCCCGAGGTTGATAGTCTGGACATTATAGTCCTGGCTTGTAATATCCTCCCTCATTTTATCTACGGCAGGGGTGGCAATGTGGACTACCCTGTTGTGCGCTTCATCCCTTTCCACCCGGGAGATGACCTTTGCAGCCTTCTTCTTCTTTCCTTTGCCAATTTTCGACAACATTTCATCCCAGTCCAAGGGGGTGTCCTCAATAATCACTTGCTTCTTCCTCGCAAGTTCCTTTTCGAGCCAGTCCGGGGCTACAGGGTCAGTCCGGATTTCTTCCACTCTGGCATTCTCCGGCTCCTCTGTCACTTTCTCTTCCTCTGCAGTTGTTGCCTTATCATCCTCCTTCTCCGGAAGTTGCTCACCTGGATCCACCTCTTCAAGTTCCGCCTCTTGCTGCACCGGTGAGGGAGTCTTGGTAGGGATATTCTCCTCTGGCTCTGGTGATCCGCGGCCTTGGTCAATCTCCGGAGAATCTTCATATTGCACCAACGGAGAAGTGTGTCCTTCTTCTGTTCCCACCTCAAGCTCAGCCGCCTCACTGAAAAGTGTTCCTTCCTTGAACTGTTCTGCCTCCCCGCTAGTTTCATGCTCATCCGGATTCTCCGGTTCAGGTGCGCTCGGTGGTGGAGAAACAGACTTTGGTGGCTCTTCAACTGGTAGCTTTGGGGAGGAGTCCTTCTGCTGTGCAACATCCTTGGGAGAGGGAGTCCTTGATTTTCTTGTGTAGACATTGGTTTTCTCTCCTCCGGAACTCTCCACATCGACAATTGGAGGTTCATCCTCTGAAGCAACTTGATCTTTCCTCTTGGCGGTCCTTGTCGTTCTAGTTTTCTTAGGCGGTGGAGGAGCATCCTCCTCCCCAGCTTTCTCAGTTTCCTCCTCATCAGAGGACTTGCTGATCGTCAGGGTCTTCCATCTTCTCTTTCCCTTCGGCTTCCTCTTCGTTTCAGGCTCAGCCCCTTCCTTAGGACCTCTGACTTTGATCTTGAATGGCGATGTTTTCACTGTTTTCCCTTTGGGGTCATCTTCCCCGGATTCTTCAGAAGTCGACATGGGGTTGAGATTTCCCATCAGTTCAAAGGTGCAAGCTACCTTTGCATTCTCCAACTCCCAGATTTTATGCTTTACCCACGAAAGGGTGAATTTCATGACAGGAGCCATTAGGTCCTCCAGTTCTGTAATCTCATCTTCATTCCAGTTAATATCTCCAGTTGGCCTATCCTTCACCGCATCATAAGCGTGGTCCTGCACTAGATTTATGTCATCATCAAGTTGATGCAGAATCAGCTTAACATTATATTGCCTAATGGCCTCCACAGGCAACCTAGAATATCTTTTCTTCCTCGCCTCAAGGTCATCTTTGAGATTGACCCAATAATCTTCTAAGTCCTCCTTATGCCTATATTCCCTGGTAGCTTTCTTCTGAGCCTCTCCAGTTATATCAAAATTCATTCTTTTCGAATGGAAGGAGAATCCATAGGCCGCCAGTTCCTCCCCTGCGGTGTGAGCTGACTGGATAGACGGGCACATCTCTCCCACACCAATCCCAAGAGGGAAGTCTCCCCCGAAGCCTGTCTTGTGCTTCTCCCTCTTCACCACTGCATCAAATTCACAGATTTGTCTCACAACTTCCAATAGCACAATGCGATCAGTGGGATACCGAGGCAACCTGTAAGGGGCAACCGGGCATCCATCGATCCTAAGGTAGGTGAAGGTAGGGAACTGGATGAACCAGGCTCCGTAGTTCTTTATTAGCCCTTTGGCTCCATCGGATAACCTCATGTGCTCAGCATTCTGGAGTGTCCGGGTGATATGCATTGTGAATGCATCATTTGCCCTCCTGTAATCTTTGTGCCCCAGATGCAACTCCGGATAAACCTCATAAATTATATTCTGTCCAATTGTTCCCCTCGGATTCAGACCTTTGTATGGGTAGGAGATGGCCAACACATACACTACATATGAGGACATGGTGAATTTCTTTGCCTCCAAAACATTCCTCAACTGTCTGTCAATCTCGGCACTGATGAGCCCTGCCTAGTGATAATTGGTCCCTTGACTAATCTTGGTGATCACATGGACCATCCAACTCTCCAATACTCCTGCACTTCTCAATCCGGCCACCCTGCTCAGAAGTGTGATGGCATCATATACATCTGACCTAAATTTTATCCTGTGCAGCTGTTTGGGCAACTTTGAATGATGGGATTTTGGCTTCTCTAGCCACGAGTTGATTATCTGCTGAGCCTTGACTGGCTCGTTCTCATAGTATGTCCTGGCAGTGTCAATATTCAAGGCACACACTGAAGGAAGATCTGGCATGCTGAAAGCTTGTGCAATAGAGGCTGGACTGAAGTTTGCCAGGACTCTTCCCTCGGTGCTAACCACTCTCTGTGTATCAAAGTCGTATTGTCGGGCACACTCCAAGATTAATTCATAACACTGAACTGCCGGAGGGAACCCTGCCACATGTACCAATCTGGAGTTCATCATCCCTTGCCTCAAGGCGGACAATTCCTT
>VDFB02090646.1:0-26704 GCA_007258455.2 Sequoia sempervirens
ATCTCATTTTTTTTATTATCACCAATAGCCTCTTTGGAGGTATACATACCTAATATCCTTGATAAATCACATAGAAAGATAATACATAGATGACATCATGTTACCCATCCATCTATTATAAAATTCCATATCCAACGATAAACATCCATCTATTATAAAATTTCATATCCAAGGACAAATATAAATATTGGTGGTGTTTATTACAATTATGGATATTATAGTGCAAAGTATATATATATTATATAACTTACAAGGATTCATTTTCTAATGATTGATTTTGAGATCCAATCATTTATAAATAAATAGCATAAAAAATATGAATATCAAGTAATTATATAAAATTAAACCTCACTAAATTCATTATCCTTCAGAGTCTCACATCTCACCTATAGTTTACTTCTAATTTCCTAGGGGATATGAGAAAATAATCCATGATGATATAGAAATGGCAGTTAATGATCTATAATTTCACTAATTAACTTGTAGAAACTATCATACCACCACAATAAACTATTGTATTAATTTAAATAATTCAAATGATAATCAAGAGGATATAATGTTGTGCAAAGAGAAATAAAATGTGGAAATTGGAAGAGATTCAACACAACACCATATTTTTGGCTTAGAAAATCCCATGATGGGGAAAAACTACTTGGTATTAGTAATTATTCAACTATTGAATCTTATTAGATCCCATAAATACACACAAAGGTACACAAATTCATTGTTCCCATGTGTGAATTAGTTCACCTCCCTCCCAAGGGGCCCAACCCAATAGTTGATTCTATACGTCCTATAAAATGGTAGGGGGGGTGGGAGTTAGCCATTCCTAGGGTGGGGGGAGGCCCTAAGGCAAATAGGGTGGGTGCAAAGCACTGGGCCTTTCCCCGATAGAAAATTTCTCATCCCCTCCTACGCAGATCTCAGGAGGATAGAATAGGACGGGGCCCCCCTCACCCGCCTCCCACTTGGAACTAGAATTCCCGAGGCCCCCTACTATAGAGATCAATGATCCGGGGTGGGTGGAAACTATTGATCCTTTGTATAACTAAGTTATCCTCATTTCAATCACTACAACATTCATACATACCTCCATTTATGTGAATTTTGCTCTCTATGTCTTTTCATAGGTGTTGGGGGATCCTAACCATGTGCACTAAAAGGGCTAGCTTATTGATTTAAAATTATGCTTCTATTGTTGGTATGAAACCATCTCTTTCTGAAGAGTAATAGTTTCATAATCACTACAAAGGTTTCAAAACTACTTGTACAAGAGAACTAACAATTTCACTCTACTAGTTCTTTGGTTTATTAGTTCCATAGTTTATAATTTTGGGAAAATATTAACCTATAAAAGATCTTCCCCCAAATCCTTATGGATGGCAGAGGCTTTTGGTCCCAAAAAAATCTCAATGATCCATTAAATGGGGGAAGAATTCTCACACTTTTTCCTTGGAGTGCCATCTTTCTTGCTTGTGTGTCCCTTGAGCCCAACTCTACAAATTGATGTTCTATTCTATGCCTATGGAGTTTATTCTTGGATCAATCATGGACTTGTGTGAATAATATAAAATGCAAATCATTAGGTCTAAAATCTTCCTAGTTTTTAGTCCTATGCTACTATAGAAGAGCACAAGAAAAAAAGTGTCAAACTAATGAACATGCATGCTAACCATTATTTGTATGAGTCTTGTTTGTGTCATCTTTGTAGTATGTTTCCTATGAGAAATCATGTAAATAAAGTATTCTATATGAAGTAAAAGATACTCTTAAAACTTCTTATGTTACAAGCATATACTTCCTATTTCAAGTGTACACTTCTTAGATAAGAATTGGTAAACAAAAATTATGAAATGTCACTAAGTGAACAAATAAATTTAATGAACTCTCAACTCTTAGCTATTTTGATGATGGACTAGAGAGTGTGATCTGAAACGTTCAAAAATTCTTACACAATCAAATCTAGAAAACATCTAACAATAATCAATATAAATTGTGGAAACTTGATATCATTGAATAAATTTAAATCTCTTATTTGATGATTTTTTAATGAACTAAAAATAAAAAATAGAAAATAAAAAAATTACAATTAAAAATATCCACTTTAACTATTATTTAGGAAAATGTCAAATAAATAAGTTGAATTGTATGATTCTTGTGTGACTCTTGTTTGGGCTACTTAAACTTTCAACTACAATGATAACTAAATAAGGAGATAATTGTCTAAATATGTGGGGTAAGGATAGACCTACCATCCCAAGAGTTTCAATCAATGTCTTTTGTCTTTCCTTTTGCAAGTTTCTTTATCATATCCATAATTTGGTTTGCAGAGAAAATTTTAATTTTTAATTAATGTTTAGTTTTTTTAATAATTTTATGCAGATAATTTGAGCAACACAAAGTGAGATAAAATATAAGCTTATCTCCTCCTTTCATTATCATTCTTCCTTATGGCAGATTTTTCTATAATCATAATACTTAAACATAAAGTGGAATTACTAGAATTAATGTCAATTTATGGTATATTGTAGATAGATTTACTTATGGTGGTTTTAGTTTGGTTAGTTTTAGGGGATTTTCTTGTTAGGGATGGTTTATAAAGTGGAATTACTAGAATTAATGTCAATTTATGGTATATTGTAGATAGATTTACTTATGGTGGTTTTAGTTTGGTTAGTTTTAGGGGATTTTCTTGTTAGAGATGGTTTTACAAGTAGCAAGTTTAGTGGATGTTAATCTTATAGGTAATGACAAGGAGTTTACATCATATCATTTTAATTTTGAATATCATAACCATAAGTTCTTTTCCTTTATTATGAAGCCAATTTTTCTTATTGTGTGTGCACTTATTTCTTATTTGATTGATAAACACTTGCTTTATGTCACTTTGACAATTTAGTTCTTTTGTAGATGTCAAAATATTTTAACTAAAAGTACAATTTTTATGCATCTAAAAGAGTGGTGTAAAGTTACTTTAATGGAGGAAAAGAAGACGATTTACTTGGAATAAACAAATTTTGCCTTTGATTTCAAAGATGACAAAACTTCCATTGACAAGATGACATTAGATCAACTCTTCTCAAGCAAAGAAATCTTATTGGCTTCCAAGTAAATAATTTTTTTATGGTTAATAACTGCATAAAGATGACAAATAAGGCCACAATTGAATATTAGGAAAAATCATCTCTCTAGGATTGCCGCCAATGAATATTATACAATCTACCCCTCTAGGATTGTTGGTGTAATATCTATATTACACCTCTTTTGTTTAAGTTTATTTAGGAAAATAAGTTTTATTCTAAGTAAATAATAGACGTGTGCTTCCTTGATTGAAGGCAATTAAATGCCTACCAATGCCTCTAGTTATCAAGTTAACACATCTCCTATGTTGAATTAATACTTCTCTTAATTCTATCAATTCAATTCCTATTGAAAACTTGTCACAAAAACTCATAGATCCAAGAGATTATATATGTATATTCTATTTTAAATAGGAAGAATGAGAAAACCAACTTCTACTCAGATTGAATGGTCAATTTCTACTTCTATGCATAGAAGGAGCTACTAATAATTTAATTGCCAAAACAATTCTAAAATTCTACAACATCCAAAATCCTCTTTGAATCATCACAAAATAGAAATCCGGACATAATTTATTCACCATCCAAGGAATTGATGAAGTTGGTATCCCATTAGGAAGAAAAAACATACACTAAATGGATTTTACTCTAGTAGGAAGGAAATTGTTCATAGTAGAATTCTTTTAAATAATTTCTTCCTCAGCGAATCACATAGGAATGAATGTAAACATTCTTGCTAAAAACTGAAATATTATAAGTAATCCTTGTTGGATAAGTATTGTATATTTTGGATTATTCATGTTTATCTTTTGTATGGTTTCATACAATGTGTAAACCTAGTTTAAACGTGTCTATTTATATCTACACATGCTTATGGGTGAAGTAAGAGAGATTCATTATGTAATGTAGAATGGTAGAGTTTTTGCAATAGCAAAGAAAAAATACTATGCTAGGTATTTTACCCACAAGAATTTTCCCAACTAAAAATACTGCATATTGTCATTGCTTTCCATTATTCTTCTTTTTTTTTCAGATTGTATTTGCACTACTTTTATTGTATAGGTTTATTGAGCTTCTTGTTCCCTACAACATCAACTTGGAGGTGGTTGATGGAAACAAAAAATTTACAAGATCATATTGAATATTTTTCAACAATTCTAATCATGGAGATTTGAAAGAATCAATACGCCGAGCTTACTCAACCCCAAAGGAGTTGTTTTTCCTATAGAACCATCATGGTTAGAAAACACTTTCATTAAGTGGGAATAACAAATTAAGCTTTTAGTTAATTATGTAAGTAGATGTTTCTATAGACTATGCAAAAGTTTAAGCACAATTGATATAGTGGAAGCAAGGTGCAGATATAGTTTTTCAGATGGAATTTATGGTGTCAATAATAGAATTTTTAGCTTTCATGTGGCCTCCAGTTGAATGTAAGAGTTTGAATCCTTCTCGCTAATTACACACTGTCCATTTGTTGGATGTTTAACCCAACTCATCATTGTGGAAAGCACCTATTAGGCAATACATATACATTCTAATAACAAATTACGACAGTAAAACAGATAAAAGATGTACTAGTGTAACTCACATAGGTATAACATAGCGTTAGTTTTTAGGTAGAATTTTCTGTGCAAGTAGGTGCAGCCTTTTTGTACTTGTAGCAGCTGGCTAAGGTCATGAACATGCTCAGGTTGAGTACACTCAAAGAAGCTAGAAGCCAATAAAAGTAATCTAAATGAGCTTTGTTCAAGTTGTTTGCAAACCAGCATTGCTCCTGCTTTCTGCAAGTAACCTTCTCAATGACCAAAATTAGGATACTACTCAGGAAACTACCAACTCCTATAACACTCATAGAGACAGCAATACCCAAGCTTTTCATTGTGTCTGGCATCTGATCGTAAAAGTATTCTTGCATTCCTACCATTGCAAACACATCAGCTACGCCAAAAAGAAAATATTGTGGAAGCAGCCAAAAAATGCTTATTGGGATTGTTGCAGAGGGCACGTCTATCAGTCCATAATCCTTTGCTGCCTTGACCCTTTTAATTTCTATCCCTGCAGCGACAATCATTGAAAGTGCAGAAAAAAACATACCGGTGCCTATCCTTTGGAGTAGTGTTATACCTCTCTCGTTCCCTGATAATCTTCTTGCAATGGGAACAAAGATGCGGTCATAGACAACGACCAATAGCATAATAGATATGCTAATAAAAAACTGCATACTTGCAGAAGGGATCACAAAATTTCCTATTTTTCTATCCATTGTGCTGCCCTGTTTTGTGAAAAATGTTGAGGACTGTGCAAAGACAATGCCATATGTCAAACATGACATCCAAATAGGTAACATGCCTAGAAGAAGTTTTACCTCTTCAACCTGTTGAACTGTGCAAAGTCTCCAATTGCGTGTTGTTTTGCACTCAAAGTCTGATTCATCTTCAATTGTTGCTTTGTCAAGAAACCTGAAAAAACAAGATGAGAACATTCATCGAAAAAATTCTCCAAAGTACATAGGGCTAAAATAAACACAAATGAGAACTCCAAGAACTTGAACTAGCATTATTCCCAGATATTATTACTGTCTACACTGACTTCCTTCAGCTTAGATGCTAGGTCGAGAAATTGAATCCAACATCCCTTTTGTTTGGCTGCCATTCACGTAGCATAGACTAGACCTGGAATGGAAAGTTTGTGGACATCTTGAAACTCCCTTCAGCCTTATCAGTAAACCATGGCCCATTTGGTCCATTCCCCAGTTTGAAAACAAAAAAACAATCTCTGTTGCAATTATTTGAGACTGAACTCTGAAGTAGCATTCTGCTTAAATGCAATAGCCCTAGATTTAAAGCAAGTAGTACAGTGGAGTGCTTACCTGAACTTGTCTGTTTGCAATTGTCTTCTTGACTCTGTCAGGACCTCTACTTCTTGAATAGAAGCCAATTGATTTTGTTCTCGGAAAGGAATAGGGGTATTCCGTTTAAAGATTGCTGCAACAAACACATGGATGACTCGAGTGAGAGGGCTTCCACTAGGCAGTTTGTTTCTGTAAAACCTTGTCCCGCACAAAAACACAATAAGTGTCATTGCCATGGTAATGGAAGGAATGCCAAATCCCACACCCCATCCAACATTATCTTGGATGTACGTGAGCACAGTGTACCCTGAAAGTGTTCCCAAACAAGTACCAAAATACCACCAGTTAAAAAATGAACTTTTGTGCTTCTTCTCTTTTGGGTCCACATCATCAAATTGGTCCGCACCAAAGGCCTGCAGGCATGGCTTGTGACCCCCTTGTCCCAAAGCAACCAAGTAAAGTGAGAAGAAAAAAAATACAATATTGAAATATGATGCTCCGGAGCAAGACTCGGAATTATCATTGCATGATGAGAATTTGAGACTCCTGAGAGAGGCTGATAGAGTCACCAAGATTAGTCCCTGCCATATTTCATTGTATGACGTTTTACTTGGATATAACAGATATGATTAAAAATCAGGAAAATGAAAATTTATTCAGCTATTTTGAAAGCAAATGAACGTCTGATTCAATTTCCAACCTGTGCTCAAACTAGAGTATGATTTTCAGTTTCTATATTCACAAGAACTAAATTTGTAGATATGTGTCCTTAACCAAAAAACCAAACTGAAGTTTTCAGCAAGGTACCCATTTTCCTTGTTATTTATTCACACATGCAGATATGGGTGCTGAACCAAAAGACTAATCTGAGTTTTTGAGCTCGGTATCATTTTCACTTGTTATTGATTCATACATCTAGCAGATATGGGTTCTTAATCGACCTGACTGGGATCTTCAGCAAGGTACCCACTTTTGTTCTTTTACACATGCGCCAGATAGGGGTCCTTATGATGCAGCTCCAAGGTTAACACCTGCAAATTCTCAGAAATAACAGAAATAGCAGAAACCAAAACAGAAGTAGAAAATGGAAGAATCCTGAGAATAAACCAATATTATTTTAATGGCATCAGCTCCATCCAAATTATATCCATAAAACATAAACCAGAATTCCGAGTCTCCCCCCAGACTCAGTCATGTTACCCCTATTTGAATTGTTTCCCACTCTTTTTTCTCCAAAAAACTCCCTAACTTCTCTAAGACTCCACGAATAATAAAAGACTCCTAAAAACTAACTCCACAAAAAAAAAAACAAGGGACAGCTGTCAACTGTCAACAGCAAAATCATTAAAACTCAAAAACTGAAGACTAAAAATAGTATGAATTAGTCCTAAAAGACCGATCGGTTACAACCAATTCCAAGTCAAGGAAGGAGCTGTTAATGCTCCACAAACTTGTAGCTGTTAATGCTCCGCATCATCCTCCCCTGCTCTAAAAGAAGATTTGGGTCTCTTGGCTATTTTGGTTCTAGTGCATGAGGTGGAAAAGTTTTGCTATACTTTAGTAAGTCAGCTTCTGAAATCCAAGAGTTGTAAGAATCAAGCAAGCCCTCCCACTTAACAAAATACAACTTATAAGAACTGGATCGAGTAGCCATCAATTTGGTATCTAGTACTCGTTCAATCTGCTGTCTCGTCTTCCTTGGCAAATGCTTGACCCTATTGTCATCATCTATCTCATTTTGCTCATCTTCTACCTGTTTGTCACCAGTTTCAGCTGAGTATGAATGAAGGTCAGCAACATTAAAGATGGGACTAATGTCTAAATCTTCCGGCAATGCAATTTGATAAGCATTGTCATTTATCTTCTTCATGATTCTACAAGGCCCAATTTTCTTTGGCTTCAACTTGTTGTAGGCACCTTGTGGATACCTTTCTTTGCGTAGGTGTACCATGACCAACTCTCCTTCTTGAAAGACCTTACTTCTTCGATGCAAGTCAGCCTTCTTCTTATATTGTTCATTCATGGACTGCAATTTGAGCCTGACCTACTGATGTATCTCACGAATGTTTTCTAAAAAGTTTGTAGCTTCATGGCTGCTATGTGTACTTACTGGCAAGTCAACTAAATCCACGACTCCTTTAGGATTCACTCCATATACAATTTGAAAAGCAGACTTACCAGTTGATCTATTTATGCTGGAATTATAGGCAAACTCTGCTTGAGGTAACACCAAATCCCATTGTCGGGGATTGTCTCCAACTAAACACCTCAATAGATTGCCCAAGCTCCTATTCACTACCTCTGTTTGACCATCAGTTTGAGGATGATATGCTGAACTGAATTGCAACCTGCTATCCAACTTTTTCCATAAGATTCTCCAAAAGTGACTTAAGAACTTGAAATCCCTATAACTTGTTATTGTTTTTGGAACACCGTGCAATCTCACAACTTCCCTGAAAAATAAGTGTGCCACCTGACTCGCATCATTTGTCTTCTTACAGGGTATGAAATGGGCCATTTTGGAAAAACAGTCCACCACTACAAACACTGAATCATTGCCTCTTTGGGTTCTTGGAAGAACCAAAACAAAATCCATAGAGATATCAACCCATGGTTCCTTCGGCACGGGTAAGGGCATGTATAAACCAGTATTTTGACTTCCCCCCTTTGCTGTTTGACACACTCTACAAGCAGCAACAAACTTGTTCACATCTCTCCTCATATTAGGCCAAAAGAACTTCTTGCTTACTAGTCCAAAGGTCTTATCTCTTCCAAAATGTCCACCCAAACCATTTGAGTGCAACTCCCTTATTAGTTTTTCTCTTCATGATCCAAGGGGAATGCAAAGTTGAGACCCCTTAAACAAGAAACCATCTAACAATATGTAGTCTTCAAATGAATGCATATTGGTATAGTTTGGACTGTTTAGAGCTATCCAAATGCTACCAAAATAGGGGTCTTTGGCATATTCACCTTTCATCTCTTCAAAGCCAACCAATCCATGACTCATTACAGCTAATAAATGGCGCCTTCTACTCAAAGCATCAGCCACTACATTGCTCTTACCACTCCTATGCTGCACAACAAAAGTATAAGCTTGCAAAAAGGAAGCCCATTTAGCATGTTTATGGGACAGCTTACCTTGTGAATTTATATACTTCAAAGCTTGATTGTCAGTCATCAAAACAAACTCCTTACGTAAGAGATAGTGCCTCCAATATTTTAAAGCTTGTACCACAGCATAGAATTCTTTATCATAAGTGGTGTACCTCTTTTTAGCTTCATTTAATTTCTCACTGAAGAAGGCAACTGGTTTCCCCTCTTGACTTAACACTCCCCCAATAGCTACCCCTGAAGCATCACATTCAACTGTAAAAAGCTTCTCAAAATCAGGTATGGAAAGAATAGGTGCTTCTGTTACTTTCTTTTTGAGTTGTTCAAAACTAAGATCAGCTGCCTTTGTCCAGGAAAAAAACCTTCCCTTTTGTGCAATCTGTCAATGCTGCACTTCACTAAAATTCTTGATGAATCTCTTATAAAAATTTACTAAACCATAGAAGCTTCTCACCTCAGTAATGCTTTGAGGAGTAGGCCACTCAAGAATAGCCTTGACCTTTTTTGGATCCATGCTCAAGCCATCTGATGAAATAACATTGCCCAAAAATACCAACTTGTCTTTGCAAAATTCACTCTTTTCATTATTGATAAATAACTTTTCTGTTCGAAGTATGTCAAGTACTATCCTCAAATGTTCTACATGCTCCCTCAAGGATTTACTAAAGATTAAGATATCATCAAAATAAACTATCACAAATTTCCCAATATGCGATCTAAATACTTGATTCATTGTTCGCATGAAGGTAGCTGGTGCATTGGACAGTCCAAATGGCATCACCACCCACTCAAATAACCCATCTTGGGTTTTGAAAGCTGTCTTCCACTCATCACCTTCCTGAATCCAAATTTGATGATAACCACTTCTGAGGTCAATTTTGGAGAAGATCTTAGCACCTGACAAACAATCTAGTAAGTCATCCATTATGGGTAATGGATAACGATACTTCACAGTGATCTTGTTAATGGCTTGGGAATCCATACAAAGTCTCCACTTCCCTCCCTTCTTAGGGGAGAGTAGAGCAGGTGTGGCACAAGGACTCATACTTTCTCTCACGAATCCCTTCTCCATTAATTCAGTGATTTGTCTTCTCATTTCCTCATTCTCTAGAGGAGTCATTCTATAAGCTGCTTGATTTGGAAGTTTAGCACCAGGAATTAGATCAATTTGGTGAGTAATGCCTCTAAAGGGAGGCAAACCAGCTGGTAGGTCACTTGGCATCAAGTCTGAATATTGTTGCAGCAATTCTTGTACTTCCAAAGGAATTATTTGCTGATCTGATTTCTCCTTGCTCTGTGGGTACAGCAGATAACATATCTCTCCCTTAGACCCTCTTAAAAACTCTTTCCACCCTACTGTAGATAGTGACAAAGCTGTTATTTTTGCTGATCCTTCTTCCTTAAAAGGCTTCAAAATATGGAGTTTTCCCCCATGTTGTATCTCATAAGTATTTTCTCTACCATGATGGATTACATCTCTATCATATAGCCAAGGCCTCCCTAATAACAAGTGACAAGCATCCATTGGCACTACATCACACAACACCTTATCTTCGTATGGGCCAATTTTGAATTCAACTAAGCAAGACTGGTTCACAAGCACACTATGATCCTTCTTTAGCCATGAAATTTTATAAGGATTTGGTTTGGTCATGCAAGAAAGATTTAATTTTTGTACCATTTCTGTACTTACCAAGTTATCCGTAGACCCTCCATCAACAATCACCTTGCACACTTTATCTTTGCACTTGCATTGTGTTTGAAAGACACTATGTCTCCTCCAATTAGCTTGGGTGTTTTCTTTGTCCCCAACTACCATGGTCCTTCTCAACATCAAACTCTCTTGTCTCTGCTTCCACTTCTTCTACAATGGGCTCTTCTCCTTCTTCTTGAGTCATCATAGCTCTTTTGGGGTTTTGAGGGCAATCTACAGCTCTATGAGCTTCACTTGCAAATATAGCACCTCAAAGGTTTCCAACCTCCCTGGAATGGTTGTCCTCTTCCTCTAACTCTAAAACCACCCCTTCCTTGGAAGTTTGGCTTTTCATTAATCACGGTCTCTTCTTCAGTAATTGATTTGGAAGAGCCCCCTCTTCCTCTATTTGAACTACTCCTGCCTCTTTTGTTGCCCACTCTGCTGACTCTATTCAATTTCTCCTCAGCCTTCAAGGCTAGTTGATATGCTTCATCCACAGTGTTTATTTTGAGTAGAGCAAGCTCATTTTGGAGTAGAAATCTTAGTCCATTAACATATCTAGCCACAGTATGCTCATCATCTTCTTGTAGTTTAGTCCTAATTTGTAACTTCATGAATTCTTCGGTGTAGGCAGATATGGACGACTCCTTCTGTCTTAAGTTCTGAAATTCTCTAAAAAGCTTCTGCTGATAATCGGAAGGTAAGAACTTAGCCTTTAAATGTTTTAACATTTTTGGCCACAACCTGATTTTCTCCTTCCCTTGAGTTCTCCTAGCATGTTGGAGATTCTCCCACCATAAAGCTGCATGAGATTTCATCCTAGATGCTGCAACTTTGACCCTACGTGGGTCATCTTCTTCAATTCCTTCCATGTCATAATATTTTTCTAAATGTTGAACCCAATCCAAGAACACTTCAGGATTTAGATCACCTTTAAAATCTGGGACTTCAACCTTGACTCTAGTTCCTTGCTTGCCGATGGCCTCAATAAGTCTTTCCATTGGGTTTATTTCTGCTGCCTGTCCTCTTTGAACCTCATTTTCTTCCTCAAAATCTTCATGAGGAAGTCTAGCCTCAAGGGCCTGCAACCGTCTAAGCACTTCATTGATTGCATCACCTCTCAATCTAGCATTTCTCCTACCCCTTCGTCCCCAAGCCATGCGAGCTCCTCTTTGAGCCATTTCCAGGTTTTTTTTTTTTAGTTGCTCTGATACCAAAACTGATGCAGCTCCAAGGTTAACACCTGCAAATTCTCAGAAATAACAGAAATAGCAGAAACCAAAACAGAAGTAGAAAATGGAAGAATCCTGAGAATAAGCCAATATTATTTTAATGGCATCAGCTCCATCCAAATTATATCCATAAAACATAACAGTCTCCAGGAAAAAAAAAACCAGAATTTCGAGTCTCCCCCCAGACTCAGTCATGTCACCCCTATTCGAATTGTTTCCCACTCTTTTTTCTCCAAAAAACTCCCTAACTTCTCTAAGACTCCCCGAATAATAAAAGACTCCTAAAAACTAACTCCACAAAAAAAGACAAACAAGTGACAGCTGTCAACTGTCAACAGCAAAATCATTAAAACTCAAAAACTGAAGACTAAAAATAGTATGATTCAGTCCTAAAAGACTGATCGGTTACAACCAATTCCAAGTCAAGGAAGGAGCTGTTAATGCTTCACAAACTTGTAGCTGTTAATGCTCCGCATCACCTTAAGCAAAGGACCAATATGGGTTCTTTATCATCAGAGTAAACAAGGCTCTTTGGCAACGTGTATCGTTATTTGTTCATATAGATAACAACAGACTACTAGGGTTTGCTATTTGTCCTGTTTTGCATGAACCCAGAGCATGGGTTCAGTGTTCTGTTACTTGTATGTCTAGGTCATGTTGTGCTCTGTTATTTTGTGCTTATTTGAATAAATTTTTACCCCTTTTAGTTTAAATCTTATTGGCAAAGACACCAAGAAATGTCGACAATAGATTACTTCGGTAAGGTAGTCAGTTATCACGTGAGACTGTGATAAGATGATTTTCTAAATATATGATCAATCTTTGTATGATATTTATTTTAGAATCTTTGTGGGTTTATTGTGTTATAATGAGTTGAGGAGTTAGCATCCTCCTCGCCTATACTGAAAAAAAATAGCTCTCCATTTTGCCTTTCAATTACAGACTTTCATAAAATACAGTGACATTATACTGGTTGAGGAATTTGTTCCAACTTACTCTTCCCATCAATAATAATGCAAAGTAAAAGGATTTTGTGAAGGAAAAGAATACTGACAAGCAAATAGACGAGTGAAGAAACAACGATTGTCCAGTACCGACCCAAATATGAATCTGCAACAAAAGCTCCCAAAAAAGGGAGCATGGATTGCACCCCTGACCATACGTTCACATTGCTTGCAGCAGTGGCAGTGCTTTCATGCAAAACACTTGTGAGATAAGTTATCAAATTTGAAGATAGGCCAGAATGAGCAAACCTCTCTGCAATCTCCACCCCTGTGAGTAACAAATAAATGTACTAATTGAAATCAAGACTAGAATAGCTGTGTATGAATAGCTGTATATAAATAGATTCATCAAAAGCAAAGAAGAAAAGGGATGCGCATGTGGATAGAACAATCTAAATTCTCTGAGCATAAAAGGACATGTAGCTCACTGTTACAGAACCCAGACACCAAATGGGAGGTAATTAGGATGAGTTCTAACTGATTCGTTGCAAATTATCAGCTCAAAATAAGATTTTATTCAATAACCTCAGAAAGAACAACCATAAAACAATATTTTTATTGATACACGTTCAGAAACAAAACAACTGTGTTCTATCCGCTCTTATTTGCTGACTTTTGAGACCTAACGTCTAGAACCCTCTTCGGACAAATTAAAGGGAATAAAAAGAGCGATGGTTTTTCTCTCAGAATACAAAAAATCTCTCTTATTCCTTCTGTAAAAATAAAAATATGAGAGAAGAGAGGACTCATACTAGTGTAAATCAACTACTGTGATCCAAATTCTCAATTTACTCAATTTTCCATGGTAAGTTGAGCTTGAAAACATAAATCCAAGAGAAGAATCACAAATTATGATTCCAAACATTGATGTTATCAACTTTCTGTCACAGATTTTTCAGAAGCATTCTTAGTGCTGTGAATGATTTTGTAAAACCTCGAAAACACCAATGAAAGAGAGCATATTCATACACACCAAGTATAAAAAGGGATGCCTTCCATGTTCCAGTGTGAGCCCTGATAACAGAGTGGCCATGGAGATCCACTGATCTCTCTTTAACAAATTCGTCCGATGAGTGAAGTTCCTCCATGGCCTTTTGCTTACTTCATTAGTCAGTCAATAGATCAAAAATATTATGTCTTTCTTCTTCTGTTGAAATTAAGAATTGGGCGTCTTTTCTGGAAGGGAAAGGCCAGGGTGTGGTTTTCAAGATATTCTATTAATAATTAAACAGTAAATTTAATAAGTGGGGATTGTTGGGCTAAGTCTAGTTCAAATCTTTGTTTTTTGTTTTTGTTAGGTGTCATTAAATAGATTCCTCTTAAAATGGTGATTTATTTATTTATTTTTAAGAAAATGACAAGAGGTTGACCAGTTTTCTTAATGGTTAAATATAAATATTTTTAATAATTTTAGTTTAAATTAGATATAAAGTAATATATTAAAAAAAAAAAAACATATTTTTAACTTTATTGTATAATCAAATTAAATATAGATTCTAATGTGTAGTTGAGTTAATTTGTAAATTATAATGTGTATAATTAGTATGTTTTATATGTAAGTGATATGATTTTATTTTAATTTTAATTTGTATTTTCATGTTTATCTATATATATTTTTTTATACATTTTTCAATATTTGACATTTATTGTATCCATATTTGCATCCAATTGCATACATTCACTCCATGTTTTAAAATTAATATTTTACTAAAGGTTTATCTCCATGTCATTTCAAATTGAACCTCAATACTAAAATTTAAAATGCAAGCTTTAAAATACTTAGTAGCATTTGTAAGTCAACTTCATACATATTTCTATGAATTGTTAATATGTTTTGGTGTTTATTAAAGATATTTTAAATACACCATTAATATACATCTAGACATATGAGGGCTATAAGGAATATCTAGAGTGCACTTCAATCTATTAAAGGGAGAAAGGAATCAAAATCATATAGGCGATTTGTATTTGTACATTTATGCATGTTGTCTACAATTATTATTCAAAACCAAAAAACTAGCATGTCTAAGGGGTTGAACTAAGAGAACTTGACCATTGTGGTCTTTCAATATCCTTATAGGTGTTTGTACACACCACCTTGACAACTTCAAACATAAAAAGGTGAATAAGTCTCTACACACACATTTTGTTAGTTCAATCTTGTGTGGCAAGGATCATTCTTGTGCATCAAATCAAGGTTGTGACACTTAGGCTTGAACTTGGGGGACTTGTATATGAACCACAACAATTTCTAAGACTACACTAAGCTAGGACATCTTCTAGAATAAGAGCATGAATTTATGTACTATGGAAAATGAATGTTGAATGACATAAACATAGATTTTTCACCGTGTTCCCAAAGCTAATTGCATCTATCCTTTTATTTTATTTATAAATTTTGATTAAATATTTATTGCCCTAACTCTTATTTAATCTAGGTTAATTGTGTTTTATTATTTACATTTATGTATAGGGCCTAGATTATTTATGTAAAGCATTTAAAGTGATTTTATTTCTTTACATTTGTTTGAAACCAACCTATTCTTACAAGCAACCTAGGGTTTGACCTTAGAGTTTATTTTTCTTTGTTAATTAAGGTTTTCAATTTTCTTAGGATTGTGTGATATTTAATTGCAACCCTATGTACATGACAAGTGGACCCAAAGGGGCCTCCGCCTTGTTGTCCTCACTTATTAGAGTCAAAGGATCATATAGGTAGTTTAAGGCTACACATGTGCAACTAAAGGCTATGTATGGGTGGGCGAGGGGGTGGAGGCGAGGGGGGCACTCATATGAGGGTTCAAGGGGAACACCCTAAAAAAGATTTACATTCTTTATCATTTTCAAGCACTTTTCATGTTATTTTCTTGAACCATGGGTTTGGTGCCCATAATATTGTAAAACTACCTTTTTTATGTGCCTAGTAGTATTCTCACATGCATGAGGGGTTGTAATTGTAAGTTTATAAGAAATCTCACAAGTACAACAAGGTTGCTAAATATGCTATCAAATTGAAGGGAGAAAGTACACATTGAATTTGTACTCTTGTATTGAATATTAATACATACTTGTGCCTCTCTTTCATGGTGGAGTTTTCCCAAATGGTTTTCTCCACATACATCAAGTGTCATGTGTTTATTTATTTCTATTTGTCTCGATATAGTCTCTTAATGGATAATTAAATGTTGCATTAATAAAAATCAGATTTGTATACTCTTTGAATGGAAAAAATTTGTAGTAGTTTACCTCATTTTATCAACAAAATCTAATTTATTTTGTACCTTTTATTTGAGCTATTTCAAATTTGATTAGGGTTTATTTCCTTTTTCCTCTTCATGCTTCACTATTGAATTCTACTCTTTGTTTTGGGATTCATTTTTCTCATGTTTCTTGTACACACCTTACCCATCTTTATTTAACATCTAGAATTTTATTTTCAATTATGATTTTCACCTAATTTTATCAAAATTTGTTTTAGATATTTTAATGTTGAGATCTACCTCTCTTTGCACACACTCATTATACTTTGATTAGATTTTGGACATACAAAGCGACATTCATTTTTTCCCATCCACCTACCCTAGGATAATTCATTATTATGGCTATCCTTGGATCATTTTCCTTGGTTGTTATGCATGTATACACTTTTTATTTTGACCTATTCCTATCCTTTGTGACACATCATCCTTTTATCCTTGATATTTAATATTGTGGTATTTATGCTATAAATGAGGACATGCTTTTCATGTATGTGTTATTTTATTATGTATTAGTTTTTCCCTTTATTGAGTTTTTTAGTGTTGATTGTTTCCTTTTAGACATAATTCAACTATCCATGAATCTCATATTAATCTTATTTATCCTATGGATTGTGATAATGATTAGCACATACCCATGAGGATTTATCATGCATCAATGATATATTTAACATAATGGACAAAATTTCTACACTTATACATGAAATTGTTGTACCTCTTGATGATGATTCTCTTAAACATTGTAGTAGTCCAATGTCCATATATTCATATGATTTCAAGGTATTTCCTTATTTTATACATGATGATGAGCTTAATGGTGACCATTTTTCTACATCTCATGTTGAGCTTATGGATACTCATGATAGTTTTTTACATAGTCACACCTTATATGATGATAGGTTGCACCTTGATGTTAGTTCATTAGCTTCTCATATAATGTATATTGATACCACATTGCCTTCTCCTACACCATATGTTGATATTATGATCCTTAGTGGAGAACTATCACATGATGACTATGATGGTACTACAAATACATTATTACATGTTAAATCATTATTTATTTCCAATTATGAGTATGTAGAGGATGATATCTTATTGAGAGTAAGTTTAGACTACATCCTAATGGTAAATATTTGCAATGGTTTGATTCATTTTGTTTGATTTATAATTATTTTTTAAATTGAGCACATGATTTCATTAAGCATTTTATAAACCTAGTGCTCACAAGTATAATAGAGGTGTATCAATACCTTTGATCACAATTTACCTTCCAATGTGTCATTTCCTACCATTCGCATAATAGGTGCACATTTTTAGAGATATAGCCTAATTTTTATGCTACTCCTAATTCAAATGATTATAATATAGTTTCTTTGGAATACACATTAAAGAATAGCTAGAGGTCAAGGTGTTCCTTTGCAACAACCTACTCTACCTCTTACTATACCCATTCTTCCTCCTAAGGCTACACTTATGAATAAAAATTTAAACAACTATGATATTATTCATGGAATCAAGAAAAAAATCTAAGATATTACTTTGGGATCTAGTGTGCACGTCACCTCTATGTAAGGGTATCATGAAAAAATCCTTTAAAATATTCAAATTGATTCCAATATTACTCCACAATTGGTGACATATTTGATAAAATCTATTAGTCATAAGGAACCACACACTATTACATTTGATGATAAATCGAAGCTACCACGTGATTCAATTTTTAATGAATCTTTACCTTTACACATCATGATAAGACACAACAAGTTTAATATTAAATAATATTTAGTTGACAATGGATCATCTAACATATGCAATAAATATTGTTTAAAATAGTTGAATGTGGGCATGATAAAGTTACAACCATTTAACTTTATCATTAGAGGATTTGGTCATGTAGGAATATCTTATATTAGTACTAATACTCTTACAATCACAATTAGACCTTTCACATTAGATGCATTGTTCCATGTGATGCCCAAAAAATATAGATTAAAATGTTCTCTTTAGACACACAAGGCTACACATGTTATGAAAGTCATACTATCCACTTTATATAGATGTGTGAAATTTCGCTACATAGTTAAAAAAATTGTATATTTGTTGTTCCTCAACCATATAAAATGTGTCAAATGGTAGACAAATGCAATAAATCTATTACACAAATTCATTTTCTTGATAAGGATATTTTTAAACTAGCAAATATATAACCTATATATAAAATACACGAGATGTATCTCGAGGTGTTGAATTTTTTCAACTTTAATTTTAATTAAAGATGAATGATGAAAAAATTAAACGCCTTAAGATACATCTCGACATATTTTATATATAGGTTATATATTTGCTAGTAGTAGCTGCACCTATGTAACACATCAAATGAATTAATATATTTAGTTAGGGTTATGATTAGAGTTAGCATTTAGGATTAGGGTTTATATCATGGTTAGGGTTAGCATTAGGGTTAGGGTTTGGTTTAGATTTATTATTATGATTAGGGTTAGGGTTTAGTGTTAAGGTTGGATTTATGGTCATAGTTAGTGTGATAATTATGTTAGGGTTAGGGTTTGGATTATAATTATAACATGTTTCAGGTTAGGAATAAGGATTTGGTTAGTGTTAAGGATAGGGTTGGAATTACTATTAAGCTTTGGATTGGAATTATAATTAGGGGTAGGGTAAGGATTTATATTTGGTTAGGGTTATGGTTTGGGTTAGGGTTAGGGTCAAGGTTAGGATTAAGGTTAATATTAGCATTAGGGTTAGGATTTGGTTTACGATTATGATTATGGTGAGGGTTAGGGTTTAGACTTCTGATTAGATTAAATTTATGATATTGTGGTTAGGGTTAGGGTTAGGATTACAATTAGCATTAGTGTTATCATTATGAATAGGGTTATGTTTAGGATTATGTTTGAGAAGAGCAATAGAGTTAGGGTTGGGGTTGGGGTTAGCATATATAAAAATGGTTACCTAATCCTAATTTTATCTCTAACCCTAACCCTATCCCTAATCCTAACACTAACTACAACACTAATCCTAATTCTATTTCTAACCCTAATTGTAACCCTAATCCTAATTAGATATCTTTAACCATAACCCTAACCCTAATTCGTATACTATCTCTAACCCTAAACCTAATCCTAACACAAACCCTAACACTAATCTTAATTTTATTTCTATCTCTAACAAAAACCCTAACCCTAATCCTAACCCTATCTCTAAACCTAACCCTAACCCTAACCCTAACCCTAACTCTAATCCTAACCCTAACCCTAATCTTTACTCAAACCCTAACCCTAGTCCTAATTTTATCCCTAACCCTAATCTTGACCTTATCTCTAACCCTAACCCTAACCCTAATATTAATGCTAACCCAACCCTAATCCTAATTATATTTCTAACCATAACCCTAATCCCAATCCTAACCCTAACCCTAATTAATTTAATGTTGGATCCATCATAACCCTAACCCTAATGAAACCATCTTAAATCTATTTGAACCCTAACCCTAATTGTGTCATAAGCTTAACTCTAATTGAACTCTAGCTCTAACTTTGAAAGACATTTCTCCCCTCACATAAACCTTAATTTTAATCCTAATTCTATCTCTAACACTAACCCTAACTATAATCCTAGCCCTATCTCTAACCTAACCCCAACTAATCCTAACCCTAACCCTAATTATATCTCTAATTGTAACCTAACCCTAATCTTCACTCTATCTCTAACCCTAAACCCAATCATAACAAAAACTTCAACCCTAACTCTAATCCTAGCACAAAACCTAACCCTAATCCTAACCCTATGTCTAACCCTATATCTAACCCTACTAACCCTCATCCTAATTTGATCTCTAATCTTAACCCTTATACTAACCCTATCTCTAACCCTAACCCTAATCCTTACTCAAACCCTAACCCTAATCCTAATTGTATCTCTAACCCTAACCCTAATCTTGATCCTATCTCTAACCCTAACCCTAACCTTAATCCTAATGCTAACCCAACTCTAATCCTAATTATATCTCTAACCATAAACCTAATCCCAATCCTAACCCTAACCTTAATTAATTTAGTGTTGGCTCCATCATAAGTTCTCTAACCCTAACCTTAACCCTAATTAAACTATCTTAAGTGTACTTGAACTCTAACTGTAATTGTGTCATAACCCTAACTCTAATTGAACTCTACCCCTAACTTTGAAATACATTTCTCCCCTCACAAAACCCTCAATCATAATCCTAATTCTATCGCTAACCCTAACCCTTATCTTTCCCTTATCTCTAACCTAACCCCAGACTTATTCTATCTCTAATTGTAACCTACCCCTAATCTTCAATCTATCTCTAACCAAAACCCTAAACCTTAACCTAATCATAACAAAAACCTCAACCCTAAACCTAATTCTATCTCTAACCCTAACACTTATCCTAATCTTTACCCTATCTCTAACCATCACCCTAATCACAATCCTTTTTGTAATGCTAACCCCAACCCTAATCCTAAGTTTATCTTTATGCCTAACCCTAACCCTAATATTAGCACTAACCCGTACCCTAATCCTAATTTTATCTTTATGCCTAACCTTAACCCTAATATTAGGATCAATGGTAAGCTTAAGGTTATAGTTAGGGTAAGAGATAGAATTAGTATTAGGGTTGGGGTTAGCATTAGGGTTAGGATTAGGGTTATAGATTAGGGTTACTATTAGACATAGAATTATAATTTGGGGATTAGGCATAGATTTAGGGTTAGAATTCTAATTGTAACCCTAATTGAATAGACTCTAACTCTAAATAAATCTTAACCATAATTGAACCCAACCTTAATCTAATTTAACCTTGGCCCTAAATGAACTCAAACGATAACCCTAATTGAATTGTAACTATATTTAAACCCTAACTCTAGTTGAACTATAACCCTAATTAAACACTAATCCTAATTAAACCCTAACCTTAATTAAACCTTATTAACCTTAATTGAATACAACCTTAATCCTAATTGAACCCTAACAATAAATGAACTGAAACCGTAATAGAATTGCAACCCTAATTAAAATTTAACCCTAATTGAACTATAAACCTTATTGAATTGTAATGTTATCCCTAACCCTAACCTTAACCCTAACCCTAACCCCAACCCCAACCCCAAAAATAACCTTAACCCTAATTCTAACTCTAACCCTTATCCCAACTCTAAACCTAACCCTAACAATAATATTAATTTTAATTCTAATCATAACCATAATTGTAACCCTATTTGTAATCTTAATTATAATACTAACCCTAGTTCTAATATAAACCCTAATTATAACTATAACCCCAATTCAACCATAACCCTAACCTAATTAAACTATAGCCCTAACCTAATCTTAATATTGATTGAACCCTAACCCTAACCCTATGTGAACACCAACCCTAACCGTATGTGAACACCAACCCTAACCATATTTGAAACCCAACCCCAACCCAAACCCCAACACCAAGCTTTATTATAGAACCATAACCCTAGTCATAACCCAAATTGAACCCTAACTTTGATTAAACCCTAACCCTTACTAAAATTGAATCATAATTGAAATTGAACCCTAACTCTAATAGAAGCCTAATTCAACTCTAAGACTAATTATATCCTAACTCTAATCGAACCCTTTAACCTTAATGCTAACCATGTTACCCTAATTCAATCTTAAAATTTTCACTACCATAATTAAAATATAATTAAACCCTAACCCTTATTGAATCCTAATCCTAACCCGAAGCCTAACATTGATTAAACTCCAATCCTAACCCTAAAACCAATATTTATTATGGAACCCTAACCCTAACTATAACTAAAATTGAAAATTAACCCTAACCCTAAGTAAATAATAGTTGTAACCCTAATGAAACTATAACCATACTTGAACCCTAACCCTAATGTTAATTAAATCCTAACTGCAACAATAATTGTACAACCCTAACCATAACCCTAATAAAATTATAATTGAATCCTAAAGCTAGTTGAACTTTAACCATAACCTTGACCCTAGCCCTATTGGAACCTCAACCCTAACTGTAACCCCAAGCTCTATCATAGAACCCTAAATCTTACTCTAATATTAAGTGAACAATAACCCTAATTCTATTTGAACCCTAATCCTAAATAAACCCAAGCCCTAACCTTAACCCTAACCTTAATTGAATTGTAATTGTAATTAAACCCTAACCCTAACCATAACATGATCACTCCCTAATTTAAACCATGATTCAAAATCTAATTTAACTCTACTCATAACCCTAAGTCTAATTAAAGCATAACCCTAATTGAATGCTAATTGAACCCTAACCCTAATTATCCCTTAATCCTAATAATATCATAACTTTAATTGATTCATATCTCTAGCTCAACCCTAACCCTAACACTAACCCTTACCCTAATTTTACCCTAACCCAATCCTAACCCTGATTGAACCTTATCCTTAACCCAATTAAATCTTAATCTTGATTGAATCTTGATTTGACAAATTGTGCATCACCCAATTTAGCATGGAAGTTATCTTTGGGAATACAATTAGACATTGATCAACCAATAAAGATAAGCAAAGGAAAAATTATTTTTTGTGTAGCTAAAAGATTGCTTTGATTATTGAACCTTAACAATAATATATGTAAATATTTGTGCATTCATCAATCTTATTTGAATAGAGAATTTTCAATGTAATGAATTTTTACATATTTTTCTTCATCAAAATTTTACAAACTTCTTATGGGATTTCGAATAGGAAACAAATTTTGTGCTGCCAAATCCAAGCTTGAAGTAAATAAAATTGTATTTGCTAGTACATAATTCACATGGTGTGTTCCTCAAAATATTTCCTTTGTGGAAAGACCAGGAGAACCTTATAATAAATTCGTTAAAAAATCACATAATTAATTATTAACAATAGATAAAAAAAATTAATTAAAAGAATTTTTCTTAAATAAATAAAATAATTCAAAAATAACATCTCTTCATTTTTTGATAGATCTGTTAATAGTCTTCATTTTAAAAATATAATGCTATATAATTAACAACATCATCGTCATTATATATATATATATATATATATATATATATATATATAAGTAATTTATTTTTATTTTAGTTAATAGTATTTTTTGATAGATGTTAATAGTATTCATTTTATCTAAACTCCCAAATTTTACTGGCAATGTTTTATGACTATAAAGAAGATTTATTAGTTTATTTATTCATCCTAAATCGATCTACAATTAGCACTGAAAGGTAAGCTCTTTTAAATAAACTTTCCCGTCCATTTTGAAAATAGTTGGGTGCCCTTATATTCATCACGTGGTTTAACAATGTGGCTTGTAAAAGTTTATTGACAGATAACTTGCCTCTATATCAATGCAAGGTGATTAAATGAATCTCAACTGCTCATCATTTTTTTTGCCATTTTTCTGGTTGTTTTTCATAATTTTTTTTTTGCTGCTTTTCTCACCGCTATTAATCATTATTGTTGATTTCCACACTGATATTTGTTTTTGCTCCTCCAAACTCACCCTCGCTGGTATTGACCTTTCACTACTCCTATTTGGTGAGCTATGCTGAACATAAGGTTTCAACAAGGGTTTTAGAGTATGTTTATTAAAATGAATTACGGCCAAGATCCTAGTATTGATTTATATGTACACTTATAAGTGAGATACCTATAGAAATTTCATTGCATTTAATAATAAGAAATGAATGATATAAATACAATTGAGTAGCAAACAGAAAAAAATAAATAAAATAACATTAAACGATCTGTTCTACTTTTGAAAATATAATAATAATAATAATTTAAAAAGAATACGAGAGAAATTGGGATGGAAGGGGGGCGTAGCCCTCCCATACCCCAGTCATCCCTTGCAGGATTCAACCCCCCCTCACTCCTCCAACTTGGCATGCTGCAGTGTGGAAATAAGGTATCAACGAGGGTTTTAGAGTATGTTTATTAAAATGAAAATTACGGCCAAGATCCTAGTATTGAGCACATTTATATTTTAACATTATGACATTCCTTACCCTACATAGCTGTTTTTTGCACTTGCCCTAAAATTTGGGCACCATATTTTTTTCCAATATGTTCTTCGCCTTCAGATCTCTGTATATTATTCCTTGCTCACGCAAATACTCCAATGCTACAACTACCTTTGTCGCATAGAACTTGCACATCCATGCATACAAAAGCCTTAAACCTCAAAAGCCTGTATTTTATCCTAATATAAATAAAATCTATCCATTACACAAAAACAAAGAATTACAAAAATGTATGGAAGAGATCAATGGGGAGGGGCGTTCAAGACCCATGCGAACACTGCTACAGATGACTAATTTAAATGCAAACACTGCTATAGATGACTACATTTAAAATTGCATATTTGGCATTGACTACATTTTGAAACAAAAAAATGAGGCCGAATCAAATCAGGGCAACGACTGTCAAAAGACCAGCAATCTAAAAACTAAGTCATTGCCTATGGAAATTGCAAGTAATTACAATATACAAGGAACCTGAAGTTGTCGGCTTGAAGCAGATATGCCAATCACACAGAGTCAACTGAATTCCTCCTAAAATCGCGTCCTCCTGCTTGCTGGGTGGCTGCGTCTTCTATTTCCTATATCAATCAAACATAAGCCGCTTTACAGGCCCCACATTCGAATTGGAATCTCCCTCCAACTGTCTACATCCACAGAGCAAGCCAAAATCGCGTCCTTTTTTAGCTAATATGACAAACTCAGATTCATATAATAAGCTGCGAATTCTTCAAAGGCGCCCTTCAAATATAACGCCGGGTCATTAAGCTGTTATATTCTTCGATCTATTCAGACTAAAAGACGTTTCATTTTCAGCGATTTGCATGCAGCCGCTGCCCACTATTCAGATGGAAGGCGGAGTGATGAGAATGCGAACCATTTCTTTTTCCTAAGACCGTTACTTCCGCTGGCCTCCCCTATGGGATCTGCTCGCCATAAGGTTACGCCCTCGGCAGTAATAACAAATAATTTCGTCACTCATCTTTCAACACCGGACTCGGGAATCTTCATACCGAGACTTCCCAGTGGAGCATAATATTATGAGTTAAAACAAATATGGATCGATAAATTGAGTAATCTGCTCTAAGTCAAAAATAGATCCTGCTCAAAATCAATGAATTTCGCCTCGGTTAATTAAACAACAAACTGTTCTCATATTTACCAAAGAGACACTAAGAATTATGTTTGGATCAGATCAACAGATTGCTCCATCATGGATTGAAAAACAGTATATATTTAAAAGTATGTGTATCTTTGTTATTAATCAACTTCAAATTTGTCTCATTTAAAAAAAATATAATCAATGTATTTGAATACCTCATATTGTTGCTTTATTTCGTGTATATTAAATGAAGTGTCTACATTTTAATGTTCCCTATACTTGCACGCATAGAATTCAATATTAGAACTATTATAATTATGAGGTATTTCATAGGTAAAGTGATTTGGAAGACAAAAATAACTCCAAATGCAAAAAAAAAAAATGATAATATTTTACATTAGTACAAATGTGATATGTAATTGGCATTTAATCATGCTTTATTCTTCGAGTTTTTCAACTCTTCAAATTTAAAAACTTAAAACAATTAGCAAACAAGAAGTACCAATGAAAGTGAAGCATATGCAAATATGGTATTGATTGTTTCGAGTAGTCAGATGGAAATTCATACCAGCTTTCATTAAAATATTTAGACACCTTTTAGTTTACGATATTTAAAACTGTTATTGCCTGCCTACTAACCATTAGCTTGGGGTGGTATATAGTCTCTTATTGGAGAACTACTAAAATCAGTGTAGGTCTTGATTGATTTATATGTATATGCATATTACATGATATACACATATACATTTAGTATTTTTTTTATAAAATAGTGCTATCAAAATTAATGTTAATATTTAAATTTAATTTAAACAATTTTTGAATTGTTATGTATTTTTTTTATATTATTTATATTTTAATAAAAAATAATTACATTAAATTTTACAATCATTAAAATGATATTTAATAAATATATGTTGCATGTTGATTTGAGTATAATTTTCCTATACAATTGTTTATATATTTGGAAAAGCCTCCTATTTGCATGACTATTTGTTGTAAAAAAAATTATTCACACTTAGAGGAAAATTATTTTATAATCTAAATCTTATTTACATTTTTATTCAAAAACAAAACTAACTTGAACCTCTCCAAAGGTTTCCTATGGTAACAAGATATTTAGTAAAAATACAATTTTTATTTTTATTTTTTAAGAAAATGATAAAACTACACATTCAACAATATTTATTTCGGTTAAATTTAGCATTTTAAGTTTAACACTGCACAACCAAAGTAAAATAAAATTGATAAACAAAATTTCTCACATAAAATTGTAGTAGGCACACCTCCAAAGATCAAAAGATA